>JBAMJV010012245.1:0-27582 GCA_037951105.1 Echinarachnius parma | reverse complement strand
CACACAAAGATCTGCGTGACAATTCGTAGTCACAACTCAATCTACTTTCAATCTGTAATTGCATGCAATATCGAGATGAATAAATAAATCAAACTAACGAATTAGGGAAAGATTAAGGATTATCTGGTGTGATCAAGACAGATTAATCTGATAAAATTCCGATCTGTGCCCACATTTTATAGTTTCTAGCTTCTCTTGCATCCCTTCTCACATTTGTTTGTGTTGCTTGATGTTTTAGTGGCTTTGAATTATAATATTTCATAACTTAGTTTACAAGTGAAGGTATATTACCTTATTAATAATTCTATGCTTGCTAAGCGCAAGTTGCGAATGTCTGTTGCTGCGCAACCCAGCCGTTGTCTTTATCATCACCTCTACCGCCATGTTGATGATGACGATTTTCATCGTCGTCGTCATCATCGTCATCATCGTCGTAATCAGCATAACAGTGGCGTACCCAGGATTTTTCAAGCGGACGGGGGGGGGGGGGGGGGGGGGGGATTTTGTCCGTCCAGAAGTACCTCAGACTATTCTCTTTTAAAAATCTTCCCCCCCCCCCTCCAAAAAAAAAATGGGCGGATATACCCCTGGAAACAAATTTCTTACCGACACCCACTGCCTAGAAATATCTTCACTGTCACCGCTCCTTCCAAAAATTCTTCACCGACCTCCCCCCTTCACCGGACACCCCGCTAAAAAAATTCTCGCTGACACTCCCCCCTTGACGATTAACATCATCGTCGTCATCGCCGTAGTCATCATGGTCACCCCATCCCCCCCCTCGCCTCCCCTTAAACAAAAATTGGCGGATACCCCTTTGAAAAATTCTTACCGACACCCACCGCCTAGAAATATCTTCACTGTCACCCTCCTTCCAAAATTCTTCACCGACCTCTCCCGTTCACCGACACTAGCTCCCCCTTCACCGACACCCCCAAATCCTTCTTGACATCTCCCCCCCCCCCCCCCATGCCCACTGTAACCTCTCCCTCGGAAATTCTTCACCGATCGACCTCCCCCCTTCACCGACACCCCTAAAGAAATTCTCGCTGACATTCCCCCTTGACGATTAACATCATCGTCGTCGTCGTGGTCATCGTGGTCGCCCCACCCCCCCCTTTTTGGCGGCTACCCCTTCGAAAAATTCTAACCGACACCCACCCCCTCGAAAAATCTTCAGTCACCCCCCCCCTCCTTCAGCGACCTACCTCCTTCACCGACACCCCCCTAAAAAAAATCCTCACTGACACCCCCCTCCCCATCCTCGAAAAATCTCACCGACCACCCCCTAGCTTATATCGACACCCCCCCTCAAAAAAATCCTCACTGACACCCCAAACCTCCCCCCCCCCCGACGATTAACATCATTGTGGTGGTCGTGGTCGTGGTCATCGTCATCATCAGCATATCAGTGGATTTTTCAAGGGACCGGGGGTATTTCGTCGTCCAGAAGTCCTCTCGGACTCTGCTTTGAAAAATCTCGCCCCCCCCCCCTTCCAGAAAATTTATCGGATACACCTCAAAAATTCTTACCGACACCCACCCCTCGAAAGATCTTCACTATCCCCCCTCCCACCTACCACTTCACAAACACCCCGTAAAAAAAATCCTCACTGACATCCCCCTCCCTGTCCTCAAAAAATCTTCGCCGACCTCCCCCCCCCCCTCATACGACACCCCCCTAAAAAATCCTCACTGACACCCAACTCCCCCACCCCCCCCCCCCCCCGCGTCCGCTTGTGAAATCCTGAGTATACCCACTAGTATGACAACGACGACGGATGACGCTAATTATCAGGGGGGAGGATTTTTTTAAGAGGGTGTCGGTGTAGGGTGATTGTCAGCGAGGATGTGTCGGTAAAGGGGGGAGGTCAATGAATATTTTAGAGGGAGGGTGACAGTGAAGATTTTTTGAGGTGGGTGTCGGTAAGAATTTTACGAGGGGGGGTATCCGCCAAATTTTTTTTTTAAGGGGGGGGGTGAAGATTTTTCAAAGCAGCTACAGTCCGAGGTACTTCTGGACGACGAAATACCCCCCCCCCCCCCCCCCCGTCCCGCTTGGCTTGGTACGCCACTGGTAGGCGTGTCGATGATGTCGATGACCATGACGATGACGACGAGGTTAATTTTCGGGGCGGGTGGGGGGGGGGGGGGAGGTGTCAGTGAGGATTTTTGTTAGGGGGGGTGTCGGTGAAGGGGGATGGTCCATGAAGAGTTTCCAAGGAAGGAGTGTCAGTAAGAATTTTTTGAGGGGTATCCGATAATCATTTGGAAGGGGAGCTAGGGGGCCGAAGAGTTTTAAATGCAGAGTCCGAGAGACTTCTGGACGATGAAATACCCCCGTCCCCTCGAAAAATCCTCGGGATGCCACTGGTATGCTGATGATGACGATGACCACGACCACGACCAAGACAATGATGTTAATCGTCGGGGGGGGGGGGGGACTGGGGTGTCAGTGAGGATTTTTTTGAGGGGGTTGTCGGTATAGGGGGGGGGGGGGGGGAAGTACGGTGAAGATTTTTCGGGATGGGGAGGGGGGTGTCAGTGAGGATTTTTTTGTAGGGGGGGTGTCGGTGCAGGGGGTAGGTCGCTGAGGAGGGGAGGGGTGACAGTGCAGATTTTTCGAGGGGGTGGGTGTCGGTAAGATTTTTCGAAGGGGTATACGCCAAATTTTTTTTGAAGGGGGGGGGTGACCACGATGACGACGACGACGATGATGTTAATCATCAAGGGGGAGTGTCCGCGAGGATTTTTAAAGGAGGGTATCGTGAAGGGAGGAGGTCGGTGAAGAATTT
This sequence comes from Echinarachnius parma, assembly GCA_037951105.1. Lineage (NCBI taxonomy): Eukaryota > Metazoa > Echinodermata > Echinoidea > Clypeasteroida > Echinarachniidae > Echinarachnius > Echinarachnius parma. The sequence continues at coordinate 24,787 of JBAMJV010012245.1, read as the reverse complement.
CCGAGGGGAGAGGTTACAGTGGGCAGTGGGGGGGGGGGGGGGGAGATGTCAAGAAGGATTTGGGGGTGTCGGTGAAGGGGGAGTGTCGGTGATCGGGAATAGGTCGGTGAAGAATTTTGGAAGGCGCGGTGGACAGTGAAGATATTTCTAGGCGGTGGGTGTCGGTAAGAATTTTTCGAAGGGGTATCCCGCCAAATTTTTTTAATGGGGAGGGGGGGGGGGGTGGGGGTGACCATGATGACCCACAACGATGACGACGATGATGTTAATCGTCAAGGGGGAGTGTCAGCGAGAATTTTTTTAGCGGGGGTGTCGGTGAAGGGGGAGGTCGGTGAAGAATTTCCGAGGGAGAGGTTACAGTGGGCAGTGTGGGGGGGGGGGGGGGGGGGGGGAGATGTCAAGAAGGATTTGGGGGTGTCGGGTGAAGGGGGGAGCTAGTGTCGGTGAAGGGGGAGCTAGTGTCGGTGAACGGGAGAGGTCGGTGGAAGAATTTTGGAAGGAGGGGGTGACAGTGAAGATATTTCTAGGCGGTGGGTGGTCGGTAAGATTTTTCGAAGGTGGGTATCCGCCAATTTTTTTTTAAGGGGAGCGGGGGGGGGGGGGGATGGGGTGACCATGATGACTACGGCGATGGACGACGATGATGTTAATCGTCAAGGGGGAGTGTCAGCGATAATTTTTTTTAGCGGGGTGTCGGTGAAGGGGGGAGGTCGGTGAAGAATTTTGGAAGGAGCGGTGACAGTGAAGATATTTCTAGGCAGTGGGTGTCGGTAAGAATTTTGTTTCCAGGGGTATATCCGCCCATTTTTTTTTTGGAGGGGGAGGGGGGGGGGAAGATTTTTAAAAGAATTCTGGACGACAAAATCCCCCCCCCCCCCGTCCGCTTGAAAAATCCTGGGTACGCCACTGTTATGCTGATTACGACGATGATGACGATGATGACGACGACGATGAAAATCGTCATCATCAACATGGCGGTAGAGGTGATGATAAAGACAACGGCTGGGTTGCGCAGCAACAGACATTCGCAAACTTGCGTTTAGCAAGCATAGAATTATTAATAAGAGTAATATACCTTCACTTGTAAACTAAGTTATGAAATATTATAATTCAAAGCCACTAAAACATCAAGCAACACAAACAAATGTTGAGAAGGGATGCAAGAGAAAGCTAGAACTATAAAATGTGGCACAGATCGGAATTTTATCAGATTAATCTGTCTTGATCACACCAGATAATCCTTAATCTTTCCCTAATTCGTTAGTTTGATTTATTTATTCATCTCGATATTGCATGCAATTACAGATTGAAAGTAGATTGAGTTGTGACTACGAATTGTCACGCAGATCTTTGTGTGCTTCACACATAGAGCTGTATACAGAGCTCTATGGCTTCGCCTCACCGGCACCAGACACAATTGTGAGTACGTGGGACAGTGTAACTCTTTCTGCGACCGGGCGACGGGCGCTCGCTTCAATTCATGAAAACACGCTTCGAAATATCAATTTAGAGGTATCTATAATGCTTAATGAACTCTCATGGTGGTACTGAGAATGTTAAGTTCATAAGTTTCTCAATTCTTAACATTTAAACCGGAACAAAAGCTGGAATATGCCTAAATGAAAACGCGTCACCAGTATATGTATATAAAGAAAACTCGAGAACACGCATTTCAATTATTTATAAATAAGTGAATTGGGTCTTCACGTGTTTTCTTTATATACATATAATTGTGACGTGTTTTCATTATTTAATATATAATGGGTTCGCACTAAACCAGAATCATTATTTATAAATTATAAAAATGAGAATGGAATTCTTTATAAATAATGAAATTTCGAATTGTAATTATTTAAAAATAATAGCTATGACTTGGAATTATTTATAAATAATGAAGTATCGAATTGCAATTATTTATAAATAATGATATATGAAATATAATTATTTATAAATAATAGCATTTATATATAAATAATATTAATGTATTTTGTCTTTATATGTAAATAATAAAGATGAGTTTTTTAATTTGTTTATAAATAATGTAAATAATATATAAATAATGCAATTGCTGATTGCAATTATTTATAAATAATATAGTATGACTTGTAATTATTTATAAATAATGGAGTAATAATTATAATTATATATAAACAATTAAAATTGTATACAAATTATTTACAAATAAATTGATACATTTACTTACATTATATGTAAATAATAGTTATTATATGTTAAATAATGGTTATATAACATATAATATTTGTAAATAATAAATTGTCAAACGGCGCCTCATATATGTTCTTCACATGAAAGTTTGTTTAAATGCTAAAGAGGAATTCGTGATAGTTTTTTTTTGCATCAGCTGGTCATGAAAAGGCGAGCAATAATGGGCAAGTGCGAATCGTTCTTTAGGTGGGAAACTCATAGTCTGTAATAATATTTCACGTGAAAATGAATGGCGACAAGGCATGTCTATAAGGAACCAGGCTTGCCGCGATCATGACTGGAAAACAGTTATTGATATTTTCCATCCGAGGTGATACGAAAATACCATTCGTTTACTAAGACTTGGGGAACACAACATATGAAGTACGTGATTGTTACTGTTACGGCCACCACGTCAAATGGAAGTTGCTAATAGGGTTAAATGTTTTAGAAAAATGATCGCAATGAGATTTTAGAAAAAAGTCACCGTTTAGAAAGAACAAAAAGTAGGAAAGACTATAACTTATGGGTGGTGGTCAAAAATATGGTAGGGGGACAATGTACCCCTTTAAAGTGAGGCCTGTAAAGTGTCTAACTTTACTTGGAGCTTCCTCGTTTCTCTTCTACAGGGTTGTTTAGCTTATGGTAATTAAGAGAAGAATAAAATAGGGTAAGATTTTTTTTCAAATGCCCCTTTAGTATGACGATATCTATCATTCAGCTCAAAAGCGTTGACAAACGGTCATAAACCTCATAAACGTCCGTTGTAAAAGCTGACGCATATTTTCGCTTTTTAACCAGGAAAGCGGTGGTTTTTTTTCAATGAAACTTTCACACATCCTTCGGACATAATTCTTACAATGATTTTGGTACAGGATTGAAGTCTCAAATATCATTTTGGGCAAAATCTGACACTTTACAGGCCTCACTTTAAGCTTTAAATGATTAAAGGTGCACCTGTAAAGTGTCAGATATTTCCCTAAATTGACATTTGAGACTTCAATCCTATATACCAAAACCATTGTAAGATATGTCCGAATGATGTGTGAAAAGGAACACTGCTTTCCTGGTTAAAAAAACGAAAATTTAGAGTATGACGTTTATGACGTTTATGACCGTTTATAAACGCTTTGGGGCTGACTGATTATCAATTATAGATATCGTCATACTAAAGGGGCGTTTAAAAAAAATCTAACCCTGTTGTATTATACTCTTACCATAAGCCAAACAACACGTTAGAAGAGAAATGTGGAAGCTCAAATTAATTTGTGTGGAGTTAGACACTTTACTGGTGCACCTTTGAGCACCACTTCACTGCAGCATGCCATACCAGAATACGTAATCCAACGGGATAATGACGGTAAAATTAAGGTGGCTGTACAAACGGCGTATATTTTCCTTGATATAACACCTCTTCTATATAAGTATCGGATGCAATATACTTGCCCCAGATTCGTTGTTAAAATCAAATAAGAGGGACGAGGAACAAATGAAGAGCTTAGTTCCAAAAGGCGCTAAATCGACGTTCCATAAAAATTGAGATAGCGATATCAGTACATTAAAGGAGAATTCCGGACGAGTTTAAACAAAATACAGTATATTGGAAATAAATCTAGGGATGTGCTTGAATATTTTCAGGATTTGACTCTCTTTGGTTGATTCCTAAGAGATTTTTCTAATGTCATTAACTCTGAGGAAATAATTAAATTTACTGCACACAATCATGTGACCCTTACGTAGCACCCTCACTTTGCTCAATTTCTTGAGTAGGCTTGAATCCGGTGCCACTGCATTGTGATCACTGCATGTGTCATTCATAATAGCCGGTCATGCAGAGCCAGCCAGCAAATTCAATAACCACGTTTACAGGACTTTGTGTCTATTCAAATTCCAATGAAAGCCAAACGTGTTACAATTTCGGGCAGGCAAGTATTTTCAAACGGTTTCAAACAATGCAGTAATGCTCAAAGGCACGGTTGAGTGGCGCATCGTGGACTAAACTATTCATGATCGAGCATTGTATTGGTCCGATCAAAAGAACACATTCGCTGCAGTGTAAAAACATAGATAGGCGCACAGTGAGGGTCGCACGTCACAAATTGGTGCATTGTGTGTCATTATAATTTAAAAGCCAATTATAAGAACCCACAATCATACTTTTTTCATACAAAATTGTGTTTATTGACCTAAATTATCTGTCTTTCAATCATTATAAGCTTGAAATCGTGTGGAAGTCCACTTTAAGAAGTTACGTAGCTATCTAGAAATCAAATGTTCAGGACAAATTACACAATCATAATCTAAATATGGAGCGTTCCATTTTCATATTCCCATATGCATGTGTACAAAGATGGACAAAGAAACCTGCTTTACTCTTTAGTTGGAAAAAAGTGGATTTAGCGCCTTTTGGAACTAAGCTCTTCAAATGAAGAAGCAAGGGTGTGAATCTAATAATACCATTTAAATTGAGTTTCACACCCTTCTCTTTGGCATTAAAATTCCCCCTCTTTTCCCCATATATAATGCTCGAGAACATGGTAAATACAACTTTTAAAAACCCTTTAAATGCTGTAAGATCTATTTGGCTGTTAGTTAAGGCCCGGTCACATATCACTGGATAGAGTAAACGGATGCCCGACGGAGAGCAACATTTTCAATCCGTTCGTACGCATTTCTTGTACGTTCCTTGTCAGGTGATGTACGTTGTTCAATCCGGCGGAATGTTTGGTGCATGAAGCAATACAGACAACGTCCACCACCAGATATTTCGATGTTGCACATTTTATTTTCGTCGGGCATCCGTTTACGCTATCCGGTGGTATGTGACCGGGCCTTTAAGAACGCAATTTGCGTTAAGTATGGGAAGCCCATTTACTTACTTTACTTTACTTACTTTAATTAGTCGTTGTCAACTAAATATGTATTTAATAAATTGACGTTTGATATTACGCTTTCGCATTCTTCAATTGAACTCGAGCTTGCAAGTGTTCGATACAAAATGCACAAATAAAGGAAAACGATCGATTTGACATTTAATCTACATGTTATTTCAAGTAGTTAGAACATGCCCCTTATTATATACATTTATACAGATATAAAGATATAAATAATCAATCCTTACATAAGCAAAAAAACATATTTGTTTATAAACCAACGCACGTATTCCCTAATACTAAAACACACTTACAAAGTTAACCAGTTTTCTCCTCGAGTTGGAAAACACATTATACATAACGTACAGTATACGAGGAACACTAAGATCCCATAACGTAAGTCATCCAATGGTTAAAGAGATCTAGTAACTTTGTTTACATGTGCAAAAAGTGATGAATGGTTGATACAATGTATATTGTTGTTATCCGATATGTCCACAGGGTATTGTGTGAACATTTCAAGTCAAATGGACGTTATATGGCCGAGTAATGAGCAAAGATGCAAAGTGATGTTCACAAACTCATTGCACTCACTTTGTACACGGTTTTCGCGATCCGTTGGATTATTTAACGTCTGAACACTTCAATCGTAAATATCTTTTTAACGAAAGGGACATTTGAAAAACCGAAACCTGTCCCATGATTTTATTGTTAATACGAATACAACAAGGTATGAAGGAACCACTAGAATTCCAATTGTATTTTGAGGATTTGGACAATGTTACTAAGTCCCTTTAAGTAAAGATAAAGAGGGGTGCAGCTCGTCTTACAGGACGGTGTTTATATTTCGCTGACTCAGAGCGGCTGCTGGAGTATTATCTATCGTATCGCCTCGGAGCGGCGGAAGCTGTGTTAGTTGTTATATGTTTGATATCCGACCCTTCTCGTTTGTATTTGCTGCGGAGAAATCATTATCATGATATACCAGAAGCTAAGAACTACTTCTACGATGATTTTGTTTTATCTTGCTGCCTCTGGCAAGCATGCAGGTAGAGTCTTATCTTTCGTTAATACCGTTGATTTTTCGTTGAAAAAGAACGATGGAGGACATAGTTACATGCGCTTACTTTTGTAATAGCATTCTCTTCACACACACAAAAAAAATGAATTCAAATAGTGTTCTGTTGTAATAATTGCATGGGTATTGATGTTATTTTGTCATTGAGTTTGTATAAGTTATGAAATAAATTATCCATTCGAATCAAATCAAATTATGCGGGAGTTTATATGTACTTGATAAGTTATGTCTGCTTGGTACCCTTCCTTCTAAAATATAATTTAACACATTTATTTCTCTCATTGAAATCTCCGATGCATTTGAGTAGATTGAAGCATGACATCATCGACACATTTCAGTGTGATACATACTGGTTTCCAGCAGAAAAAAAGAATAGCAATTTGTGGTTAATACAGTTATACTTGTATAATGCATCAACAAAACGAATGCAACGAAATTACTTGAAATAACATTCAATATATCATTTTGTCACCTATTCGATGTGCTTCCCTCCTTGTGAAAACAATTCTAGCTCCACTGGAGTACTTTCCTTTAAAGAGTACCAAGCGGGGGAACGCTACACCGCGGGTCGCCATTTTGAACTGCAGGCTAGTTTGTGCGCACTGCATATTATTACACTGAGCCAACGTGAATTACGCACCGTGCGCAGGGCGTTCGCAAGAGGGCAACGCGCGTCTGATTTACGAATCCGAACTTCCTTTAAAGGGATAGTTGAGTTCTGGTAAAGAGAGTACAGTTTTGGTTAAACTGGATTTTGGTAACAAAAACCTGCACCATTACATTACAAACTATTATAGTTATAACTCCACCATGCTCGAAAGAAATACAAAATTACAAATGACTAAGTTAAAAGCCTGTTATCATTAAAAAAAGAGCCGTTACAACTCAAGAGAGTGCTCTCTAAACATTCATCAGTTTCAACCATTTAAAATAAAATACTGTGCATGTGATGTTTTGTTGAAATAGTGATTAGATAGAGATAATCAACAACTATTTAAAAACCTCTTTGTAAATTTTTAAAAAGAGGAAGCATTTAAAAAAAAATAATTAACGGCTGGTTCAAAATGATCTAATAATTGTGGGGCCCCACATTTATTACAAATGGTTATATTTATGGATATTTCAGCCATTTCTGAACCGATTTTGATCAAATAAAGTTTATTCTGTCATTAAAATTGTCATGATGCTCTTTCGAATTTGACACTCAATTTTTCATTATCTCACAAAAAATTATTGTGTGTAGCGCCCTCTATTCCAAAACTCAACTATCCCTTTAAACTGGATCCCTTCCTGAAATGTGAATATGTTTCCTGGATCGTTGGATTGATGTGCTTCATAAGCGAATCCATTTAATTCCATTCAAGCGCCGCGGGCATTGTTTTAATACTGAATCAAAAGAAAACACAAAGGCTGGTAGCGCAGTGTTTTGTCAACTTGCCTCTAATTCATTCCGATCAATTATGAGTATATGTGTTCAGTCGACACAAACAATAACATCGTCGTATTTTTCTAACGTGTTTAATTTGGAAAAGGTTAAGTAGGGTATATTTATCGAAGATTACATGTCACGGTAAATGTTGCATACAATTGTATATTTTATGTAATTAACATATAATTTGGACACTCTTTGATTAATACTCATGATTTGATTATAATACATATTTCACACATTTACAAATCGAAACTATTAAAGATCGTTTCTGAATAAAGAATGTACCTTGTTTTCCCCCAAAGTCCCTCAGTCGCTAACCTTGCAGTTTCATTTGCATAATATTCAGACATGATCGGTGCAAATTTTATTTTCTTCGGGGTAACGTGTGAAACTGATCGTAAAGTGTCTAATGAATCGTAGCACATGCGCAATCAAACGATCGGTGGGTGAACAACGGATGTTCACTGCATGGCATGACTGGGCATTATACCTCATGTTTCACACGGCAGGCCCGTAGCCAGGGGGGGGGGGGGGGGGGGGGGGTATTGGCTGCGTACGGACCCCCCCCCCCCCTTAAATTCAGAATGGTCCACTTTTTATCTTGGCCATCTAAACCAGTGATCTCGGGCAAATAATTCTTCTTCTTCTTTCTCTTCTTCTTCTTCTTCTTCTTCTTCTTCTTCTTCTTCTTCTTCTTCTTCTTCTTCTTCTTCTTCTTCTTCTTCTTCTTCTTCTTCTTCTTCTTCTTCTTCTTCTTCTTCTTCTTCTTCTTCTTCTTCTTCTTCTTCTTCTTCTTCTTCTTCTTCTTCTTCTTCTTCTTCTTCTTCTTCTTCTTCTTCTTCTTCTTCTTCTTCTTCTTCTTCTTCTTCTTCTTCTTCTTCTTCTTCTTCTTCTTCTTCTTCTTCTTCTTCTTCTTCTTCTTCTCCTTCTTCGGCATCGTCGTCGTCGTTCTCGTCGTCGTCGTCATCATCATCACCATCTCGTTATTAAGTTGACTATTTAAAACCCATTAGTTGGTTGTATATTATCACTCTTTATTCTCCCTCTTCCGTGCGATATCAACATCCTGTCGTTGAGCGCGCCCTGCGAAAATATCGTAGCATAGGAAATGCGAGCGTACGTCACGAGGTCGCACGCGGATAACGTCATCTACGAAGACAGCCATTCTCAAGATGGCGCTGCGCGACTGATTTACGTATCAGAAGTATCCTTTAGAAGCCCGGTGCAGACAGAGCCGATTCGACCCGATCCGATCCGACCCGACTAAAAGCCACAAACGGTCGATTCAGTCACAGCCGATTGTATATGTTGAATCGTGCCCGATTGGCTTTTGACTGGATTCCGATTGCAAAAGTCGGAGTTGTGAGCCAACGCACACAGAGCCGATCCTAACTGAAATAAGTCGGATCGGGTGGAGTCGGCTCTATCTGCGCCGGGCTTTATTCGAAAACTTTAGCATTATAGTTCAGGTTGCCGGCCGATTCGAACTCGACTTTCAGCATGACGTCAAACTCTGCGCGCCCATGTGAACGCACAATTCAACAACCAAAACAAGAAAACGAAGACGCAACAACAGGCGGGGGGGGGGGGGGGGGGGGGGGGGGATAGTTCACGCCCTCGGGGGAGACAGAATTCGATCACGGTTTTAAGCTGATCATGCAGAAAACCTGGCGTCTCTGACGCTTAGCGTTTTGTTTTTGAACAAGTCTAGCTGGTTAGTAAGGGTTATTAACGCACTGCCTGCGGGAACCTATGGGACACCGTGTATTAACTTAAAGGGAAACACAACACTTAAGGAGGGAACGACGTATATGATGTGATATTTATTTAGGCCGTAGTTCTCAATATTTTTGTTGATGATATCATTATCGCGTACCTTCGGGCTAACAGGCTCCTTATATTTTGTTGGAGTGTGTTTTAGAACAATATTAGGCCGATTCTAACAAGTCTGGCCTTTTAGTCGCACACAAATAGGTCGTACTTTTTCAATATTTATGATTATAGCATGATGAGTTCATTTATATAACCACAGGCTACTGAGGCCAGTAATATCTATTAAATGTATTTTTACTGAATTATCAGGCCTGCATGACCTTTATCGACTGTTAATATGCACTTTAAACATGTCCAACACGAACCTTGAGCTAATCTGTAGTGTCTGGCCCCATCCAATATCATATACACGTTGTAAGTTACCCAAACTGTTCCTAAACACTTAATTGTTTATAGCAATATAGAAACAACTTTATCCCTAACTGTAACTTTAACTTTGAAACTAGACGATATAGGGTCATTTACCATCTTGACGAATATGGGCAGTTCGCTCCATCGGGTATCTATAGAAAATAAACACCAGCCTAAATGTTAGTAGGACATGCCTATACGTATAACTCAATTTAGAATTGGGTTAAACTCTGAAACTGTATCTGTCCATTACATGGATCTACTAATTTAACGCGTTTTCAAGTGCATTGGCGCCCTACATTCCGTCAATTGCCCGATTTAAAGCGTCAAAGTACATTTCTCCCCTCAAGTTTAGATTCTAGAGTGTGAATGTTAAGGATTGTTGATGATTTTGGAATTAGAATTATCATATTTTCTTGACATTTTACACAAATTATCCCTCTCCAATCATTTGTGCATGTATATCAGGCTTCGTAAGAAAACCTGTATCCAATATCTCCCCTCATATTATATTTACTCAAGATTTGTTTTGAAATATTCATTTACATCTGATTTATAGTTTGATATAGCTATATAAAGCGTCAATATAAGGTATGTTTTTTTTTAACCAAATGCACCAGACGATATTGTTATATGACATTTTGCCCGATTTCATTCGCATCCAATGTATAATCATTATGATTCCATACAGCCATGACAGCTGTTTGAAAAAAGAAATTCATCAGTTTTAATTCCAACAGCATCAGATGGTGTTTGTTCGGTATATATTTGAAGATTGTATATCAGTTTATCCTTTAAAAAGGTTTGGTAACCCTAAAGATGACGTCAAAATAATATTAATACTGCAGACAGTTACAGAACTGCGAATGAGTTGTACTATTTTCTTTAATCAGCTTATGAACACTTCACGACCAGATGGACTTTCGAGTAATAATATCTGTTTTCAAACAAGTTAAATCTATGTCACTCGGGTGTTTTCTTGACCAAAACTCGGACAGTAATCGAATTATTACGGTTGTAATTCAGACGCGGTATGCTTAGTCTTGCCTACGGTCAGAGAACACGAAATATGGGGTATAACTCTGCATCCACTGACAGTGTTCACACGTGGCATGCAAGACTCGGATTGGGAGATTGATATTATTAAAACAATAATTATACGGGTTGTCAAGAACAGTCAAGCATGTCTTAGTGGCCACACGTCTAAATCAGCCAACCTGTCTATAGTGGCCACCAAAAGTGATCCCTTTTTTTTTTTTTTTTTTTTTTTTTTTTTACAGAGAACAATGTTAATGGACCTGCTTAAAGAGGTCCAAGAAGTGATGCAGCCCAATTGTGTGCATTAAAACATTTGACGACACAGAAACCTTAACGGGATAGTTGAGTTCTGGTTAAGAGAGAGCAGGTTTGGTCAAACTGAATGTTAGTAACCAAAACCTGCACCATTACATTGCAAACTAATAGTTATGACTACACCATGCTCAAAAGGAATACATTAGTGTAATGTGTGAACCCGGTTGTTGCAGAATGATTCCGAATCTCGGGTTAGATGTGGAAGCATGGAGTGGATGGGAAAAAGAAGTATACGAGACATGCAGGATGAAAATGTGGGTTAAGATGTCAAGTGCTCCGCCCCTACTCTACTATCTCGATCAGGGTGTAGCCACGCAGCCCGGGGCAAGATGGCAGCTAGTCGCCCCCTCCCTCCCCCCATCACTAAATATCACATCCAAAATCCACCCTCCGTGTCACCGTGTGGGGAAAAGGTGATTAGGAATACTCTCAAGTATGCTTGGTGCAGAATGCCCCCTCTGGTGAAACTCCTCCTCCTTCCCACCTGTTCGCCCCCCTACCCCATTCTTTTCCGGGTCGGCACCGAATACTCCACGTAACTCAAGTGCCTACCCGCGGCAGTATCGGAATCTAAAGACGCTTCGCTCAGTTCTAATGGAAGGATGAGCTCAGAGGGATGTCATTTTTATTGTTATCATCAAGCACGTCATACACGTATGATAAAAATGAAGAAGGTTATGGTGTCGATAAGATATTAGGTTAAAGCTATAGAACAGTATTGGGAAAAAGTACGGAAATCCACTCTGTTGGCCAAGCAAATTGGTTAACATGGTTGAAATATATAGTTTTAAAGAGGGTTTATGTGGTACAATATGAACCATAACATCGTAAAATGCGGACAAATCAGGAAAAATCCTTGCACTGCCGATTAGATTGAGCGGCGCATTGAGCGGCGCACAGCTTGTTTGGCCCGGGACTCTCCCGCCCGCGAGGATTCTAGATAGCCGATCGGTTAGCCGTTCTGCCACGAGCGGCGGGGTTTGCGTGTGCTTTGCATGTAAGTTGCGGACGAATATTTAAAATTACAACCGTCGGCGATATCGATCTACAGATCGTTTTCTAAATTGTAAATATATTAATTAATATCCGGTTTCTTGGCCATTTTTTTAAAAATCCCATATTAGTAAAAAAATATATATTCTTTCACATGGTTGGTGATAAGAACGTATAATACATTTATTTTGTTTGTGTGTGGGACGTTTCCCAATTCTGTCATTTGGCTTTTAATACAGCGTGGAAGGATGCTCCCATTCCAACGTGAATTATCTTTTGCGATTGAGGACATGAATAGAAAATTGGAAATGACATCCGATGGGAACTTGACATCAAGTGTTAATACAAAATGTCACTCATTTACTATTTGGTACTTCAAGAAAAGGTTAAAGGAATCTAGTAACTTTGTTGATATATGCAAAAAGCGATTAGTGGTTAATACAATATATATTGTTGTTATCTGATATATCCACTGGGTGTTGTGTGAACAACTCAAGTTAAATGGACTTAATTTGGCCGAGTAATGAGCAAAAATGCAAAGTGAGATTCACTTACTCATTGCACTCATTTTGTACACTGTTCTGACGATCCATTGGATAATTTGACATCTGAAAACTTCAATCGTAAATATCTTTTTAACGAAAGGGAAATTTGAAAAACCGTAACCTGTCCCATGCTTTTTTTGTTAATAAGAATACAACAAGGTATGAGGGAACTGCTCTAATTTCAATTGGATTTTGAGGATTTGAACACTGTTACTAAGTCCCTTTAATACTATAATAGGTTTATATTGGAATTGGCGTCCGTCAAGGTGCATTATTTGTGTGATGAAGAAAATTATAGAAAATGAGAGATGACAGATGGACATGCCACATGAAGGGTTGATAGAAAGATTTTGCATCTCAGGCTCTATTTAATAAAATATTTAAATATTTCCTGAAATATAAAATAAAAAAATTGCTAAAATATTTGACATTAATTTTGCTTTGATAAAATGTTTAACATGGAATATAACGTACTATAGTTTGTATATCTTAGCCTTTTAAAGCAGAGCACTTTATTGTATAATAAAACGATACAATTCGTTATTATTGTGAGGGGAAAATAATACAAGGTGACCCGTAAAATAATGGGGAAAAGTTCAATATCTATAATACCAAATCTATTCAAATCTATTCAACATTTTGAACCCCCCTTTCAATGCAATAATGCGCAAAGTTTCGTAAATTTACCACATTCTCCTGATCATTGTCTATTCAGTGCTGATTAAGTAAATATGCTCAAAGTGTCGGCCTTTTGTTATCCCGAAAATGGGTCACTTGTCAAGTATAGTATATTATTGAAAACTCATATAGTATGAGGACGTTTTACTATCGGAATCAATTATTATTTAACCTATATAGCATGCAGCAATGTCCATCTCATGTCCAACCCCTGACATTCCTGTGTATTAGAATGACAGTACGAGACAGGAAATATGATTTTAATTCCGTCGTCAAAAGTTCAAAGCCCATTTTTTAGGAAAACTTCTATTTCAGTCCAGCCCTGTTCTAGATACATAATATTACGAGTTCAGCGGTACCATGTGTTCTATAATTTATGATACCCATTGGCTGTCCGAGTATAGTTCATGTTTTTCTTTAACCAAGCAAGCATGGCCAGTATGATACATATTATGAATAATCCTTTTGTTACATACCAGACAAGGTGTAGTGCAACCTATATTTGGTATATCGAGTTTTAGTATGCAGTATTTACTTTGAACTTTACTACGATTTTATACTATAATATAGGTTTTCTCGGCCAATTTCGTAAACTTTTCATCCGTTTTGATAAGCGTGTCATTCAATTTCGCGAAATTGAGCTGAAGGCTTGCAATTGTGGTTCAAAATTGCATTTTGTTCATACGATTTAGCTCTTCGGTCAAGTGATTTACCACTTTTAGCATTCAATTTAAAAACACGCTATTTGCATTCAATTTCGCCAACGGATTTCACGGAAGGCGGTATTACGTAATCACAAATTTTCTCGCTTTAAATTGAATGGCAATTTTACGAAATAGAAACACGTTTTAAATCGAATGCAAACAAAATGTTTTCGAATGATCGTTATATGAATTTGAATGCTAAACAACGAATTTGAACTGCAAAATACAGCTGCGGTGATAAAATCGGCGAAATTGAATGCACACAAAATGAATTCGTGTGGCCAACCTACGAAATTGACCGAGAAATCCTATAGTATAAAATCGTAGTAAAGTTCAAAGTAAAACGAATTCATGGCAATAATCAGCAGGGGCCTTGAAATAAAGCCTGGTTATTGTGACTACATTAACAAATAGATCATCATAATTGTGGTCCCATATAACCAAAATACTTTATTAGAAGACGAAATTAAATAAAGAACATTAATTTCCTTCACTTCGCGATGAGCTTTGAATTCAATACTTACACCGGGAACTGTTTGCCTTTTGGCGCCAATAAAAACTAAATTATTTTCTCAAAACCCGTGAATTGTTTGGTGTGCGCCTTTCATTTCCGCTGCAAAATAAAATCCAGATTTGTGCCTTCGTGACAATAAGAACTGTCGAGATATTCTGGATTATTTAGAAGCGTATATAAACATATCGTCAAATGCCATATACTTTATTGATGTGGATTACTTGTATTGGAATGGCTTAGGGTTATGATCGCATTTTATTGGCGCGATTCGACGGTGACAATGATGAAGGAGTAACATAATTGCTTTAGGAAAAGTGCACATGCCTCTCCTCTTTTTTTTCAAAACTGCGTGTTAAAGGGATCTAGTAACTTTGTTGACAAGTGCAAAAAGTGATGCGTGGTTAATTAAAATGTGTATTGATGTAATCTGATATGTCCAGAAAGTAATGTGTGAAAATGTCAAGTTAATTGGATGTTATTTTGGCAGAGAAATGAGCGTCCAGTACAATTCAAATTCGTCAGTCACAGTTGTGTTCAGCAACTGTGACCGACGAATTTGAATTGTAATCTACGAAAATGCGTGACGAACGACTTAATAATTGAATGAACTTTTTGTGAAATTGGTCGACAACAGACGAAATTGAAGCTGGCATTTGCACATTCTCGGCCTTTCGGGACAAAATTGAAGTACAAAATTATAAAATTGAATGACAAAAGTGTTAAAATGGATGGGAAAACCTATATTATATTGCATAAGGTCCCTGTTAACATTTCAATCGGACATCTTTTTCCTTTTCCTCTTTTAAACTATACTGAATTTGAGGTATACGCAAGACAATGTTGATTTTTTGTTCATAGCACTATTATGTATCAAAGACCTTTCAATTCATAGTTTAGCGTTTGTATCATATTTTCTCTTTATATACAGTTCTTAATACAAGCAGATATGATTGAATGCCTCCATATCAGAACGGTTAGTGGCTTTTAAACCATATATTCCTTTCTTATTTGACTTTTATCGAAATACCGCCTTTGATGCTAAGAGATCGGAAAAGGATAAGTAATTAATCATGACCTCTATTGACTGCAAATTTCCCGTGCTTAATTTGCTCAGAGGCGTAGAAAGTGGGTAGAAGGGGGCAGAAGAGGGGGGGGGGGGGGCAAGATTTTACGCAGGTGGGACATCACCATGGCGTTCCAATACGAAGAATGAGATTGTGTGTATCGTGTGTGTGTGTAGGTGTGTGTGTGTGTGTGTGCGTGTGTGTGTGTGTGTGTGTGCGTGTGTGTGTGTGGGTATGTGTGTGTGTATGGTTGTCCGTGCGTGAGTAAGCTGTAAACCTTTTCTAGTTGATTTCTAAATAACATTGTTTTATTTAGCTTCAAAACGGGGGACCAAATGACATGCTTTCGCTTTTTTCAGGGGCTCCAAACCATTAGTGTGTTGTTTTGATATTGTAAATATTAATTAACTTTTTATTATGGTTGAATACAAATGAAATAAATATGTATTAAAAAGGAATTGAAAAATGAGGTCATTATTATTTTGGTCTCATCATAATTTTTCATTTTCTGTATTCTTTCATCTGTGTGTTGGAGACGGATGTGCATTTAAGAAAGGGGAAAAATCGTCATCCAAAGCCCCATTAACAACGCCATCGCTTAATTCGATTGATTGGGTCTGTATTATTCCTTGATTGGTGAAAAAAGCTTGGGAGTAATATAGATTGAACCCATCTGTATTATTTCATGCACTACTTCATTTTCCCCATTACCGAGTCACCGAGTGGTACTCTGATAACCCCCATCGATCAGACTCTAATAAATGCGTTATTAACCCTCGAAAGCAATACAAAAAAAAGGGTCTATGAATTATTGGAGATAGATGAATAAGGACTTCGAAATGTAATAACCTATGAACTGATGTTATATTGGAGGATATCGTTCTAAAAAAAAGTAAATACAAAGTGTTCTATCGATTGATATTAAAGGTGCACCTGTAAAGTGTCAGATATTGCCATAAATTACATTTGAGACTTCAATCCAATACCAAAAACATTGTAAGATCTGTCCAAATGAGATGTGAAAGTTTAATTGAAAATAACAGTGCTTACCTGGTTAGAAAAGCGAAAATTTGCGTCAGCTTTTACAACGAATTACCGACTGACGTATATGAGGTTTATGACCGTTTATTAACGCTCTTGAGCTGAATGATAGATATAGTCATACAAACGGGTCATTTGAAAAAATTTAACCCTATTTTATTCTTCTCTTACCATAAGCTAAACAACACGGTAGAAGAGAAACGAGGAAGCTCCAAGTAATTTTCGTGGAGTTAGACACTTTACAGGCATCCCTTTAACTCACGTTTATCTCCAGTAGATATAAAACTGTTAAGCCGTTCCCTTAAAGGGCAATGAAACCCAAGCAAAATGTTGCTTTCATAGTCTTGAAGAGATTAAGAAGAAGAATCTCTGAAAGTTAGAGCATAATCGGGTAAGAAACAAGAAAACTACGGCTCTTTGAAGATGTCCATTTATTCCTATGGGGAACTCAAATTGGCAACGCACTCTGAAAAGTGTGTGGACAACTCTCCATATGTTTTGTACACAAATGTTCCCATTTTTACAGTTTTCTTCATAGTCACATTTTTCCATTCCTCCAACTCATGATATGTTATGTATAAAAGCATTATACAAAACATATGTTGAACTCGAACGAAGGGTAAACATAAATTTTGAGAAAATTGAACAAAACTGAAATTTTGTGTACAAAATGTATGGGGAGTTGTCCACAACTTTGCCAGAGTGCGTTGCCAATTTGAGTCACTCGAAGAAATACATGACTCTTTTCGAAGAGCCATAGTTTTCTTATTTCTTGACCGATTGTGCTCAAATTTTCAGAGACTATTCATTATATGAAGTGTATTATAGTGCATACAACAATTCCTCTGGATTTCATTGTCCTTTAAGGATTGTGAAATCCCTATAGACTTTGTACATAGCCTACCAGGTTCCCACAGGCAAGCGGTTAATCATCCATTTTGTGTTGTATACGTACGTTTGTTTGTATGCATGAAGTTCATCATTGGTAGATAATAACCATACATTAAAACATCACAATAGTAATGTCTGTTTAATGACAATCATAATTGGTTCAGACTTCGTTTGATTGAATAGGCAACTACATGTGATTGGTTATGTGAGCAAAGGCATACATTTTACATGAAATTAAATTGATCGACATTTAATCGACGTTGAAACATAATTATCATCAACGTCGATGATAGATTAGCAAATATAAACATATTAAACCATGCTCTATAATCATAATGATACGAAGCTTTTCCGTGTGTTCGGTTTGTAATCAGCATGATTTTTAGATCGGGTCTATGATGAGTTACACTGTCTAAAAATTGCAAATTTTACTCAGCGTGAGATAAACGAGGTAAACATGGCGAAATAACATTTACTTTTCTATTGGAGTGCATCTGTTGATTCATCACTTATCTGCATCATATACGAGATAGTCGTAACTTGGTAAGAATCGATAGTACAAGTGAGTATCAAACAAACTTCACCGCAGGTTTCACTATAAACCTTAATCAACCACAAGTTCTCCCAGCGCTAGAAAAACAAAATTAAAAACATTCTCCGCAAGATCGGGGCACACCTGTTCCTCCGATAACCCGTATCGCCACTGCTCGTACATTGATGTTGCTACCTATGCTTTTTGCACGTATAGCATATGTCTTCATCTGCTTAAAGGGATCTAGTATAACTTCATTGACATTGACATGTGCACACACTGACGAAGGGCTGATACGATATGTATGTGTATGTGATCTCATGTGTCCACTTTGTGATGTCTGAAAATTCCATGGTAAATGAATGTAATTTTGACGAGTATAATGAGCAAAAATACAAAGTGATATTTGCACTAACTATCCACTACTGAATAAACTTTACACAGTTGAAAGTCTCCCAGGGAGACTTTGAAATCCGAACACTTTAATCATAAACATCTTGATAACGAAAGAGAAATTCGGACAACCGAAAAATGTTGTCATGTTTCTATTGGTAACACGAATATGACGGGGTATGACGTGAGTACCGCTAGAGTTCTAAGTATTAGTTTTGTGGATTTTTACAAAGTTTATATTGGATAACTTTAATAAACTAAGAGTACCCACACACACATTGGCACGGGAATGACTTTAACTTAACTAACTTAAAGGGGTAGTTTAGTTTTGGTAGAGAGGGCGCTGCACATCACAATTTTTTTGTGAGGTAATGAAAAACTGAGTGTCCAATTTGCGAGAACATGCAGTTTTAATGGCAGAATAAACTTTATTTGGTCAAAATCGGCCCAGAAACGGCTGAAATATCAATAAATATATATGACCCTATAATTATTTGGGGCCCAAATAATTAGATGAATTTTTCAGAAAAATAAAAAAAATGCTTGCACTTTTTCAAAAATGTTCAAAAGCGTTTTTTAAATAGTTGTTGATGATCTCTCTATTTAATCATTATTTCAATAAAACATCACATGCATAATTTTGTATGAAAATTGGTTGAAACCAATGCCTTTTTAGAGAGCGCCCTCTTGAGTTTTATGGCTCTTTTTTTTAATGATAACAGGCTTTTTACTTAGTCGTTTGTAATTTTGTATACCTTTCGAGCATGGTGGAGTTAAAACTATTAGTTTTATAATGTTACTGTCCATGTTTGGTTACTAAAGTTCAGCCTTACCAAAACTGTACTACCCCTTTAACCCACACACACATACAAAAAACGCATGTCACAATACTCTCTTGCAAGGTCGCTCAACGCGAGATAAACGAATCTGCTGCTTTATTGTCGCGTCTTCCTCAGCTCGTGGAACTGGAATGAATCGCATTGATCAAATAAATAAATTGCACTAATTTTATTGCTATATTCGAGCTACCCTGGAGATCTTCAGACATGGCATTGTTTGCCCACGTGATTATACAGCCTCGCACCCAGGGTTCATAGCCTCCGGAAGTTTGGGGGTGTATGTGTGTTTGTGGAGGGGGGTGGGGGGCTCCAGAAATGAACAGGGAGCCAAGACGTCTTCTCGCCCACCAAATTAAACATTTTAAACAAAAAGCTTCATCATTCTATTCTCTCCGTAAATGCCCCGAATATTTTGGTAACTTTTTTTGTCTGATGGGAGCAAAGGACAAGTGATTGTAGAAAATCAATTGCGTTTTGCCGCTCAAAATTTGATAATAATACTTTACTTTTTATGTTTGTTTTTCCTTGCTTCTCAGAGGAAAACAATCAGACTCCAGCGCAACGAATTGGTGAACCCCCCCCCCCCTCCTTTGTTTGGGCTTGTGGTCTTGTGAGAGACTCCATATTAAGTATAAACATTACCATGCCAGAGTTGTATATTTTCCATCTAATACAACTCTATGCAAATTGCCATTCGTCTGCGCTGTTGATTTTGTTTTGTTTATGCCTATGTAGTAGAGTTTGACATTGATGAAATGTTGTCGTCTACGCCTTGTCATCCATTTCTTCCAACAGCAACAACAACAACAACACCGGCCGCAGTAAAAAAAAATCATTCGTGCCGGAATTCTTCCAAAACAGTTTCTTTATTTGATTGATGACGTCAATACCCCTTCTATCCGCCGTTGATGGCCAAATTAAACCTGATTGGGACGAGCCAGAACGGATTATTAAAGCGGAGGCATTTAATAAAAGTCTTCAGTGGCGCGAAAGATTATTGAAATAGTAAGGACGAAAGAGACTGAGTCAATAATTGTAATGTCCATAAACATCTTCGTGCCTCGAGAAAGGAATTCATTTTGATGCAATCTAGGTGAGGGGCCGACTCAAGGTTTCTTCGATTTCCAAACAAGTTTTCTTCATCTGCGGATCCTATAAAGAGACTTCTCATGAACATTATGAATAAAGTAATGCTTATTTGAAATTAAATACTGGTGATTGAGTTAGACCCTTTGAAAAACCTTTCGTAGTGGCCACCTGTCTATAGCAGCCAATCTGCCTGATATAAAGTTGCCCCCAAAAGTAATCCATGCATTTATATAAACACATTGTTATTGAATCTTTCTATAAAGGTCACCTGTCAGCAGTGGCCACTGGTTTTGTTTCCCTTGGATAGTCACTATAAACCGGTTTGGTTGTTTTATCTTTGTCTGCGAAATATATCCTTCTCTAATGGACAAATCTGCATTACATGTTACCGTAAATAATTAAAACATTTTGTTAACATCTTAGTATATCCCCTAATGAAGTGTAAATAAATGTTGTGAAATTTTTTGCTATAATCTTGGAAACATTTTTTTATTTGGTCTTAATTCATTACTGATGAGAAAAAGTGATGTTTCCATTTTTTATTTTTGGTCCCAGGGTGCATTTTGGCGATTTTAAAGATAATTAGCTAATTTGCATATTTGTGAAATAAGGTCAGGGGTCATTTTCTATCTAGGAATAGTACAATATTGATAAAAACTAGTATTCTAGGGTATTTTGGGGCAAGGATTCCATTTCCGGTGCTCGTTTGTAAGAGATGTATGGGAAACACTCTGAAATCCAAGATGGCTGCCCCTAATTTGCATATTTATGAATATTATTGATTTTCAGTGGCTACAGCCCCTAATAAGCAATAATTCCGGATTATTATTTGTCAGTTATGTTCTAAGTATGCATTTAAGATATCAGAGATGAGTTGCCATCGTGGCAACCTCTAGCAATGCATATTATTTGCATAATTATGTATTTTACCTAATTTGCATATTCCCCAAAATCGAGTATATTGGGAACCCGGCAAGTAAAAAAGACAAGTAATACCACTTTTCCAAGGTTTTGGGGGGGCAGCAGATCCATTTTTGATACTTATTTACCTGTATCACCATGGCATCCATCTCAAATCCAAGATGACTGCTCCCTAAATTACACATGTTATGATACACGACTATATTATTTCGGTTATATTAGATTGATATTATAATGTTTTGACTTTTAATTATTGGAATGAGCAACTAGATTATGTGAATCACAATGTAGTTGTTTGCTTACAGTAAGCAAATCATACTTTTATCAATTAAATGCCGTTTAAGTAGCAAATAGCATTATTTACTTTAAAATGACAATTGCGGCCATCTTGAATTTATGTGGGTTGCCGAGATGATACAGGTAAATAAGTATCATGAATGGATTCGTTGCCCCCTAAAACCTTGGAAAAGTGGTATTACTTGTCTTTTTTACTTGCCGGGTTCCCAATATACTCGATTTGGGGGAATATGCAAATTAGGTAAAATACATATTTATGCAAATAATATGCATTGCTAGAGGTTGCCATGATGGTAAGTCATCTTTGATATCTTAAATACATACTTAGAACATAACTGACAAATAATAATCCGGAATTATTGCTTATTAGGGGCTGTAGCCACTGAAAATCAATAATATGCATAAATATGCAAATATGGGGAAGCCATCTTTGATTTCAGAGTGTTTCCCATACAGCACTTACAAACGAGCACCGGAAATGGAATCCCTGCCTCAAAATACCCTAGAATACTAGTTTTTATCAATATTGTACTATTCCTAGATAGAAAATGACCCCTGACCTTATTTCACAAATATGCAAATTAGCTAATTATCTTTAAAATCGCCAAAATGCACCCTGGGACCAAAAATAAAAAATGGAAACATCACTTTTTCTCATCAGTAATGTATTTAGACCAAATTAAAAACTGTTTCCAAGATTAAAGCAAAACAAATTGCTGCTTTACATAACCTGATAGACTATCTAGTGTAATTTGTTTTTAATCGACATTCTGAGGTAATCAGAGCCAGGCCTCTTAATACCGTAATTAAAACTTAATGAATCTGCCATTATTATAATCAACAATGCCCAGTAATCACTGAAAGTCATATTAACGGACTTAAAATCTAATGGACCTTAGTTGTTTCTTTGCTTTACGTTTTCGCTAATGAACATGATAAAAGCGAGCCCTATAAATATCTCAATGAATTATTGCCTCGGATCTACGCAATCAACTGATTGCAGCCTCCGAGATAATGGACAGAAAATGCTCTGATAGATAAATCACAGTTTCTTCTCAAAAGATAAATGTCAATGCTTTGGATCATCGCTCAATCTACATGTATATACAGTATAATAGGAAAAGGTCATTACAATCACGTTATGATGGGATCAATTAAGGAAAATGGAGCATGAAGAGTTTTCAAAAGCACAACAGTTAATTAGTTGAGAGCAAGAGCGGGTATTTTTTTTTACAAATTTCCCCGTCGATTTTATAATGTCTTAATGAAGGTGTGTCATATACAAAAAAAGAATAGGTCTAGAAAGTTTCAACCCGTCTAACTAATTTTTAACGCATGGAACTTTTACGACATAATGAATTCCTCGTACTTATATTTTAACACCCGGTTTTTTCAAATATTTAGTATTTAAGACCGAACAGTCTACACAATGTATATATAATCAGCGCAAGTCGTCCACTTCATGAAAAAACTCCCCCAATTTATCCACCTTTCCCCAAATGCATGGGCAATGGTTCTCAATAATGTCAGACAAGCCAGAAAAGTAGTGAACTAATACATCAGTTGCTAAAAGCCCGGGGGTGTTTCACAAAGATCCTAAGTTGATCTTAGCACTAAGATGGTCTTAAATATTATGGAAAGCCATTAGTGTCTTGAATTTTTTTGTAAAAGTTATGTTGAAATGCATATTTTCTAATTATCAAAGAGATTCATAATCTTCACATAAAATTCTTGAAATCTCTTTGATAATTAGAAAATATATATGGTTTGAATCAACATTTTGTGCATTTCAACATAACTTTTACAAAAATGTTTCAAGACACTAATGGCTTTCCATAATATTTAAGACCATCTTAGTGCTAAGATCAACTTAGGATCTTTGTGAAACACCCCCCTGGTCACATATCACCGAATAGCCTAAACGGACGCCCGACGGAGAGCAACATTTTCAATCCGTTCGTCTCCGTATTCGTGTGCGTTTCTTGTCAGGCGGTGTATGCTGTTCTATCATGCGGAATGTTTTGTACATGAAGCAATGGGAGACGATAATTTGATTTCGAAAATGATATATCCGTCGGACGTCCGTTAACGCTATCTGGTCATATGTGACCGGGCCTTAAGAGGGCAATGACCAGACGCCAGCTCCTACCCACAACCACAAGCCCGAATCAAAGTCAAGATTCTTTTATAGAACCATTACCATGGCAACACGTTAATACGACATCCCATCTTCGACACTTTATACACCATGTATAATCCTAAACCCATGCGACGGGTGTAAGGGCCTGCAACACCCTAGCCTTTAACAAGGCTTCGTGTCTCAAGCAAGCAATGGCTGCGCTTGCATGCAGGATCAGGAACGACTGAACGCCTGATGGAGGCTATCTGGCGAGTGGTGAATTCACGTGCGATCCGCAAATGATTGTGCAGGGTAGTCGCGCTGTCCAGTCGTTCCTGCATAATGCATACTATACCGTGCATTCAACTCAGCTCAGACGAGACATGCCTTGTCAAGAGGCTAGCAACACCCTGGCCCCGTTGCAGAAAGAGAAACAATCGATTGTAAGTTACAATAAATTGATTGTTATATAAAGTCAGACATTTTCGCGTTTCAACCTATCAGATTTGCGCATTTAGAACACATGATCTGACTTACAATTAATTGTAACTTACAATCGATTGTATCTCTTTCTGCAACTGGGCCCCTAATAGTTTGGAAAACATGAATACTCTCACTCTCTCAAAGTCGCTTCATGTCTCTGTAGGCAAAATCATCACATTTGGGGACAGACTCCGTATTATTTGGGTTGTAAAGTCGGCCTATTTGTAAGCAAAATCACCTATATTCTGTTCTATGCTGAAGTCATACATTGTGATATTTGAGCAAACGACCTCAGCTCCGTGAAACAAATTTTTTTCTGTTCCGCCTTATGTTCCACTGAGACTGCGTCTGGCTCCAGTATTGAAGTCAGATTTATCCGCAAGAAAAACACATTTAGAGTCGGTTATTTCTTTAAATACTATAATTTAGGGTAAAAACGGTTTATTTGCCGTCAAAATCAGCTCATGTCTGATCCAAATTATGTATTCAAACATATCATAGGGAAACTGGCCAGAAATATAATATGAATGAAAAACAGCAAAGAAAATGGGATTCCAGT
>JBAMJV010012243.1:0-18168 GCA_037951105.1 Echinarachnius parma | reverse complement strand
CATTCTCAACCATGCGTTCATGCGGTCTGAATTGCGTAGACTACATGCATGCAGAGGCAGAGCGCTCTGTGCAGAGCGAACGAATCATCCGGGATTATACTGACGTACGCGTGAAAGCATTGGCGCACTCGCAAATGCTTGGCCGGTGTGGAACCAGGGAATAGCAGTGGTTCCGTAAGTGGTGGAAATGAATTGCTTTGTTTATGAATCACACAACCCTTTGCAAAATGTTGGGTATCTATTTGATATCACAAAACGGTACCAAAACATATAATAATGTGTTGCCCTTTGCCTGGTGGTCCCCTTTAAATCCGCAATGACGTCTTGAAGAAGAAGTCAAGCCATTGGCTGAAGCAAGTTACATGGTGAAATGAAATAAACTCAAAATCATTCTCAATGATTAATTCATTTTGTCTATCACATCTTTTTCGTTTCCATTTTGTTTCCATTTACAGACATGTAAAGAGCATCTGGACGGGCAGGTGGATGTTGAAGAGAAGGACATGACGGACGAGGAGCTGGAATTCCATTATTTCAAGTAAAAAGTGACACATTTATTATTTAGCTAAAGGCCAATTTGGCACATAATATAAGGGGCGCCTATCTGCGATTTATTAGCCCTATACAGGGTGCCCCCCCCCCCAAAAAAATATAGTAACCATGGTAACATGGTGTCACTCACAGCGCCCTAAAACAAAAACTACACGATCAAAATTACTGTTCTTGGTATCGTTTTTCATTGGAAAAGACACCCTATCCGATGGACATAATCATTTTGGTACTATACAGGGTGTCCCCCAAAAAACGGAACGGGGGCACTTCCAAAATATAGTAACTAATGTATTATATCCATCGGATAGGGTGTCTTTTCAAACAACGATACCAAGAACAGTCAATTTGGTCGTGTAGTTTTTGTTTAAGGGCGCTGTGAGTGACCCTAGGGTGGTTGACAGTGGCGACAGTGCCCACTGCATATATTTTATCCCATCTCCCCCTCTTGGTAGGGAAATAAATAAGCGAAACTGCATGCATTGCCCAATTTGTATTATGCCACAGGTTACTCGCTTATCGCGGAAAACTGAATGCATTTTTCTTTTATTTTCTTTGTTTTAATTTCGCTCGTATCTAAGCAAACCTCAACCATTTCACTTTAAGTGCGCGTATTTTTTTACAAACTATTTTGCAATCAAAACAAACTGTATAATTTATATCGCGCACCCAATTGACTTTTCTTCACGTCACTACAAGTTGACAATACCTTTAAATATTTATTAAATGGTTTTATAATATATGTAACAAAGACGTTTCGCGATTATGACATTTTTTTCTTTCAACTATTCTGTTTTCTACAGATTGCACGATTTTGATAACAACACCAAGCTGGACGGACTGGAAATAATGGCCGCCATCAGTCACGTGATACCCTTTGAACCACCCGAAAAGGGGATGAGTATTCAACAGATTGCTGATGCAAGGACAGATTATTTTGCAGGTACACAATCAACTGTTTCCAATTTGTTAACGTTCTGCTGAGGGGGGGGGGGGGGGGGGGGGGGGCGCTTTCGACATACTGACATACGTACGATCAGCTTGAGCCCCAAAAGTAATTCATTATTTAATGAATCTATCAACTGATTGAAGCTGATTATTAGATTATCTTTGAATGATTATCATACATGACACATCGGGGTTTCGCAAATTAATTACATACATTATTTGTTTTCTTTCTTTTTTAAAAATTCTAAGGTCAATTTTGTACCTTTCATTTGAATCTGTTTTCAATTGTATGAAAAAAAAACCTATGATCATTATACAAACTTTTCAATTTCGAATTGAAATTGAAAATAGAAAAGTTTGTATAATGATCATAGGTTTATCAAAAATTGAAAACAGATTCATTATCAGTCGTACGATCTTATGAAGGTACAAAATTGACCTTAGTATTACCGGATTATCCGGGACCTTAATTCTCTCCCCACATCCCATCCCCCCTCCCGCCCCCCCCCCCCCCCCCCCCCCCCCCCCCCCCCTCACACTAGGTTTCACTCTATATGCCAGTCTCTTAACAACGCTCAAATTGTAAAATTAATAATGTGTTTATTTACCAAATAATATATTTTATTTGTTTGTTTGTTTTTCTAATTGTTCCAGGTATCATCGACCAGGTGATGATGGACGATGATTTCAACCAAGATGGCTACCTGACCTACCTGGAATACGTCTTGTCGAGGAGGAGACATCAGGACAAGGAGGAGATGGACAATGCTCAGTTTTCGTGATACACTTATATATATATTATTTGTTTGGTCAAATGTTGCATTCAGTTACTTAGTTTTGTTTGACATCGATAATAAAAACAGTGCATTCGAGCATTACGAGGTTTACATTATGTTCTTATAGTGTTCAAGTATTCATCTTTATCATGTTGCTCCTCTTTACATTTAACCGTTTTCGTGATGCACACATATATAGATCAACTTACATTTGTGCCCAATTTGACATGCAGTTATTTTACTTTTGTCAACAAGAAGATAAATGATGCTTATTTGTATGGGGGGGGGGGGGGGGGGGGCACAATAATTGCATGTGGTTATATGTATGGATATTTAAGCTCTTTCTGAACCGATTTGATCAAATAAAGTTTATTCTGTCATTAAAAGTGTATGCTCTTGCAAATTTGACGCTCAGTTTTTCATTACCTCACAAAAAATTACTGGAGCGCCCTCTATACCAAAACTCAACTATCCCTTTAAGTTATACTCAGGTATTTATCATGATCACGTATACGTTGCTGCTCTTTCCGATGTATCTATCTCTCTCTCTCTCTCTCTCATGAGCGTAAATGGGTAATTTCGTTGCCTGGGTGGGGACTCAGAATGCTGAGGTACCGTATTTTGCCCGAATATCACCCTTCCTGTTTTTTTGTTCTTTTCGTTTTTTTTCCTTCAGATTCTGCATGACAAGCATTATATAGCAGCGAAAATTTTAATATTTTTATTTCGGGGGCTCCATTTTCAACTTTCGGGCATTAGGTGTGCAAAGTTGTGTAGTTGTGTGGTTCATATATTACAATACTTTATACATATATGGTTCATATATGTCATAACTTGTTTTCTTACTCTTTGCGGATATCGCATTCCTTTATGTAGTGATACATGTACAAGTATTTAGTATCTTAAGCCCGGCGCAGACAGAGCCGACTCGACCCAATCCGACTGGTTTTCAGCTTGAATAACTCAGTATACGTTGCCTCAGGACTCCGGTTTTGCCAGTCAAGAGCCAGTAGGAGGTTATTTGAGGCCGATTCAACATGTTGGATCCGCTCCGACTGAGCGAAACTGACTCTAGCCGGACTGAAACCAGTCGGATCGGGTCGAGTCGGCTCTGTCTGCGCCGGGCTTTAGACGTAGTTATAGCGATGCAAAGACTAAATAAAATCATTAGTATTTTCACGTAGCTAAGTACATCAGTTAACTTCTTGTAACGATTTGTTTAGTCATTTTACGCTTATATGCAGCTATTTTTTTCTTTCGTGTTTTTTTTTGCAAAATATAATGCAATGTACACGTTGTTCTACATTTTATTTCCGTGTATATATATTCTTGCCCGATGGCCTTGTTGAAACGCGATGCACGTCATGTGTACACGTGAAGAGCTTAACTCCAAAAGGCGCTTAATACACATTTTCAACTTTGGGAAAAAACAAGTATATTTGTCCAACTTTGTATAGGAATATGAAAATGGAACGTTCCATATTGTGTGATTTGTCCTAAAATTTGGATTTCTAGATAGCTGGAATGTACTTATATCGTTATCATTTTTGTTTTTAAGGCAAATGGATGTATATAGCGCCTTTTTGAACTAAGCTCTTCATATATTGTTGAAATAAATTGCCTCACCCTCAATGAAGATTTAAAACAATTATTAAGCTATTAGTAAAACAAAAAACTTTGTTATTAGATTTACGTCCATCATCATGAAGATATTACTGTAAGAACTGTGAAAGATCTAAGTGATTTTGGTTGAATTTGACAAAGTTAATGGATCACTTTCGAGTATATTGTTGTATTTATGATAGTCTGAGCTTTGTTATGTTATGCAAATTCAAATTTAAAGTGGGTATATTATTTCATGGGACCTTTAATTTTATATTGAGTAGATGTTCCTTAAACTAATTATAAACTAAAAATCATGATTAACATTCCCTTGTAAATTGATAAAATATTCACTGAAAATACATCGCCTTTATGCAATTAAATACATCATTGTAAATGTGCATTTCATTGAACCGAATCATGTGCCCAAGTGAATAATGTATGTGTGTGTGAGTGCGTATGCGTGTGTGTGCAAACAACAAACAGGTGTGATGTGTGCGTGCTTGTGTATGAAAATAAATAAATACAAAATTACCATAATTAATTAATGGAGAAAATTTCAAAATTCTGTGTAGAAGTTTAGTGTACCAAAGTTAGCTCTACCAGATAAAGCAAACCAAATCAAAATCGGTCGAGAAATGAAAGGGAAGAAGCATTTTTTGTGATTTTTGGAATAAATTTGCATAAATTACCATAATTAATTAATGGAGAAAAATTTCAAAATTCTGTGTAGAAGTTTAGTGTACCAAAGTTAGCTCTACCAGATAAAGCAAACCAAATCAAAATCGGTCAAGAAATGAAGGAGAAGAAGCATTTTTGTGATTTCGAATAAATTTGCATAAATTACCATATATAATGAATTTCACGATTCTGTGTAGAAGTTTTAAATCCCCCTCCTAGCCCAATCTTATGAAACAATCAGAATCAAAATCGGTTGAAAAATAACGAAGAAGAAGCATTTTGAAAATTGTGGACGGACGGACGGACGGACGGAAGGACGGACGGAAGGACGGACGGACGACGGACGCCACGCCATGGCATAAGCTCATCGGGCCCTTCGGGCCGGATGAGCTAAAAAAACTAAGCGAAGCTTAATATTCGTTGATTTGTATGCATTTATTCGTTCAAAATAGGTACATAAATATGTATAGTGATTACAATTAGACAACACTCAAATTACACAGTGCAGGTTTGCTTACGAATTATGATATTAATAAACACATCAATACAAACATAGATAGATATTGCATGGAAACATTATATAACATTACATTTATCTAAAATACTGTACGACGCCGTGCATTTCTGGTTAAAGGGATAGTACAGTTTTGGTCAAACTGAATGTTAGTAACCAAAACTTGCACCATATCATTGCAAACGATTAGTTAAAATTCCATCATGCCCAAAAGATAGAAAAAACTTACTAACGGTCAAGTAAATATGATGTTATCATCCAAAAAGCAGCAGTTAAAACACAAGAGGGCGCTCTCTAAATACATATTTCAACCATTTTTATAACAAATTTTGAATGTGATGATTTGTTAAAATAATGATTCAATAGAGAAATCACTACTGTTTTAAAACCTCTTTGGTACATTTTCGACATAGTGCATAGTATGGATGTTTTCTTAAATTGGTGAATAAATGTGGGTCCCACATTTATTCCAATTGGATATATTCATTGATATTTCACCTCTTTCTGAACCGATTTAGATTTTAAAAATACAGTTTGTTGTATATTTAAAATCACATGATTTCCATTACCTTACAAATTAATTATTTTCGAAGCGCTCTCTAAACCATAACTGCACTATCCCGTACCACATTAATATTAATGTCTTGTAACTCGCGATCGACACTGTCCAGAACTCGACACACCCGAATAAGTTAAATTCACAACGTTGGGGGAGAGGTTGGGGGGTGGGGGGGGGGGGGGGGTGGGTGGGGGGGGGGGGGGGGGTGGTAGGCAGGCTAGACCACATTATAATTAATATAATAAGGTTATTTCCGTCAATATAATATGATGTCACAATAATCTATTTGACGTTATAAGAAGGACCCATCCACCATGCAGATAATCATTTATTTAATGGCACAGTACTCTTTTCGAAGAAAGAAACATTATATTATACTGTTGTTAAATGGCGGTGGAGGGTATAGCACGGAATATTACATCCCGGGGGATTTTAAATGCTATTGAGGGAAGAGTAAATAAGTCCCGAGACGAAGTCGAGGGACTTATTTTCTTCACGAAATAGCATTTGAAATCCCGAGGGAAGGAATATTCCGTGATTTTCCCGACAACAAATTTAACAACTGTTTTATCATATGACTGTCAAACACAGGGGTGTAATATTGCTATGGTATATCCTAAAATATTACACGGCAGCGGCATGTACTGTACTTTACTAAGTCATGTGATAAACTATACTATTGCACCTGCTTTTAGTTTATAGTTTTCTTGATGACTTAATTTGTCTGTCGAATATTGAGGCGTAAGTTTTGTCGGTACACTGTGATCAATGTTCAAGTCCACCCATCATAATATGCCTATATGATTGGCGAATATATTTCCATTACATAATAACCCAATGGATTATAAAATAAAAAAATAATACATTTTCCTGAGTTCAATCGTAGCCCTAGATCTCGAGGTCCTCTCTTTTTGTAGCCAAACTGATCATTCAAATTGGCAAACATAACATTAATCCTATACTCAAACATAAATATTTAAACGGCATGCGGTTTGATACCCAATTTGCACATTTATTAGTTTTATACTGTATTTTCTACAAAATAAACACGTTTAACTTGTTTATTTTGTATTAACTTTTTGTTAACTTAATGGACTAAATAGAAAACAAAACATAACCAACGATCAGCATGATCATCAGAAATATAGAACCGACTACAGTCATCTCTACAACAATATTAACACATTACAATAACATTGTATTCCTCCTAATTAATTATACTCATTAGACAGTGCATTTCATATTTAGTAGGACAATTTTCACAGTATTTCTAATTTTAAAGAAAAACTATAATTAATGCTCTTTTTATGTTGGCATACTGGTAGTGATGAGAGCATTAAAACGATGCGCCTTCTATAGTCGTATATTTCCTCTCGGATATCTGATAATGAAAATAATAGTACTTTGTAACCACTACGCTTTTACTGCCCACTGGAGGTTGCCATGTTTCGATACAGTATGTCGCGTTCATTGACGTTGCATGGGAATTCAACAAATACAAAAGCGGTTAACATAGCAGCTTTTGTTGGTTGTGCACGCTGCTACGTCATTTGACGCGGACTGTTTGAAAACATGGAATGCGTACAGTTAGCAGTAAAAGAAGTGAAGAATGATCTAAATAGACCTCGATAATTTCAATTATTAGTGCTAGGAAATATACGACCATATATATACGCCCATACGACCATATATACGACCATACGACCATATACGACCATATACGACCATCGACTGCAACGGGGCCCTGGGCGCGTCTTTTTTTTCCGTAACCTTAATGCGTCGCAACTCGTGAAAGCGCGCTGGAAAGCCAAGACTAGCTCGCGGTGTTGATTTACACGCAAGCCTAGCTATTTTCTCAATAAAATCGTGGCTTCACACACCATGATGACTGTGAGTGTGATAGTTATTATAGATGAATCATAATGTTCCTAGTCTCATTGTCGTGGTCGTAGTCCACATCGAGATCGGACACTAATTAAATAATGGTCACCCTTGCCCTTGGACTTGTCTTATCTAGTTCGATGTCGCAGAGCCGCAGATTTTGATGCATAATAGCAGCGGGGGCTAGTCTTGGCTTACCAGCGCGCTTTTACGAGTTTTTGAGGAAAAGCGACTCATTAAGGTTACGGAAAAAAAAGACGCGCCCTGGGCCCCGTTGCAGAAAGAGATACAATCGATTGTAAGTTACGATTGATCGTAAGTCAGAAAATGTACGCGTTTCAACCAATCAGATTTGCGCATCTAGAACACGTGATCTGACTTACGATTAATTGCAACTTACAATCGATTCTATATCTTTCTGCAACGGGGCCTAGAAGTGACAGGATTTATAGGCTCTTATCATTCCCAATATAGGCACAAATTTCAGCAGTTAGCTTCCCTTTAATAGTATTTTCAAATAAAAAATTAAACAAATCAATTCAAGCTACATAACCGGCTTATTTCTTAATTAATCATGTTCAATTACACACAATAAATATAATAATTCACAATAAACAAAACTTATATTCCCTTCTCATGCCTCTGCATTTCATGTTATCACATGCCTTGTCGTTATAGCAATAACTTTAGATTACGGAGGTTTAGTTTTGTCCGACTTCATTATACAGCTTTACATGGTTGTCATAGTTACCATTTTCAGGAAGTAGCGCATAATGTCATAGAAACTTGTTAAAGGCCACCCGCCGCCTTGTTGTATACTTAGGCTAAATTTAACTAAATTCGTGATTCTGATTTCTGAGGTAAAATATAGTCAGTAAATCAAATATGAAGAGATTATATTCTCACTTGTAAAATATGTTAATAAATCTGCCCCTCTCTCTCTTTGTTGCATACAATCAAGGTTATCTTAAAGAAAGTGATCGGGAATGGTGTGCATTCGTTGGATAACAAAGATTGACAGTTCCTCTGATAAGAGTAGCGTTCACTAGAGGAGCCCCACTCTGGGGACACCCTTCCGTATGTCTTAGTAGATCAGGAGATGGCTGGGTATTGGTGGTAGACGGCTGCTGCTGCTCATGTTGCTGCTGGTCTTGCTGGGGGTGATGTCCGCCGTGAGTTGTAGATCTACCCCAGTCTGCGTACTTCCGGTAGCGTGCGATACTCTGCAACCAACAGTGGAAGTTGATCCGCTGGTTGTCCGCGAACCAGTTACTCGCAAACGCAGTCGCGACCAGCATGTGAACGTCGTGCTCATAACGGGATCCACAACGCGCAAAGTTGTCGTAGCAACGCTGGACGCAGTTAAATACTCGATCGCGGTCCATGTGCTCGGGTTTGGAGCGGAGGTGACACGTAAGAACGAGCGAGAGCTTGGAGACGCTGTCCGGGTGGAAGCCGTAGGCGTAGTCGGGATCGAACTCGCAGAGTTGCGACTTGAGCAGGTTGTATTCTCCACGCTTCCTCTGCAGATCGACCCGCGTTCTGGAAAGTTCTCTCTCTAGTTTCCGGTTGTCCGCTTGACACAGGTGCAGCTGTTTCCTGCTGTGTTTGAGCTGGATCTCCAGCGCGTTCAGTCTGCGATTGAGCTCCTCCAAATCCGGCGCACATTCTGACATTGTCTGGCAGGAACTCTCAACAGAACGTGCGTTTTTCGCTCCGCCGTATTTAGATTTGTTACATTCAGCTGTATGCGACAGATATGTCAAGCGATTAACCACCTCACCGCAAGCGGCACACTCGATAGGCGCGTAGCCACAGCAGTCCAGGTGCTTCTCCATCTGATCTACGCGCAGCGTCAGGGTGCACCCGCGATCCGCGTTAGCGCAGTACATCGGTAAAGCATGGATGAGTTCGCGGATCGCCCAGACGGGACTGACCTGGAACTTGCTGATACACGTGCGGCACTGAGGGCAGGTCCCGGCTAGAGGTCGAGACAACCAGGTATCCAGGCACGCCTGACAGAACGCGTGTCCACACCGCGTTAACACGGCATCTCGCAGCACGCACGCGCAGATGCCACACATGAGATTGGGGTCGGGTTTCTTCACGAATCGTTCCACAGAAAACCCCATTTTCACGCGACAGATCAACACCAATAAAATATAACCCTTTTGAGTTAGTAGAAGACTACTTGTACTGTTATAATATAGCTATCTTTATTTGATGGAAATAGATTCGACCACGTTTGTATCAATACGCAAACAAAGCATGTATGGCACTGCACATGACGTAAGCACAAGGAGAAATAGTAATTTTCCGTACAAATAATCATCTACGAATAAACACGTCAGCAGTGGATAATGTGTACTTTCCAATACATCATCACTCTCTCATTGATTATCGCCAATAAATAACTCGAGCTAGGCAGTCGATAAACTGATAATTACAAAGATGTCATTCCATCATCATTTTCGATCTGTTCTACGAAATGAACGCTGTTCTCCATCTGCTATCTCCACAATAAAACAAATAAACAAAAAACCCTAGGCTACGACAGATCGATGAGAAATTGTTTTTCATGACACCGAGTTAAAATAATTCAATCATGGAATAAATTACGGATGACAGATTTAGTTAAAGCTGCAGCCTTTGCCGTTCCGGGTACGCTTTAAATTCAAGCAATGTTTCAGTCAACTTTAGTCTCGCTAGTATAAGGAAAAGAAGACGTGTCGCTAAATCATCTCACCAACCTCATTAAAGAACCGTCTTATCTCATCAAAAAATTCTCTGATGACAGTGACCATCAATCAGATTATATCGTTCTGGAGTTGTCTGCATCAAGCATTATTCAGATTCCATTGCGAACATCAAGTTTACGACGTGTGTGTCGATTCCCAAGTCAAATTCCAACAATAGGTTTGTGAACTCCTCAAAAAATGTTTCCAGTAACAAGGATGATATCGCAATTAATTTGTCAATATTTGAATGCCGGTTTTTTTCATGCGCAAAGTAATTATTTCATGCTCATTTGATGACGTATAGATGATAAATTGAATCGATCGTCTGCTTCATAGTTTGGCGGAGAACTGTGTCACCTACTGATCTGAATTAATTATCATTGACACGAGCTTAAAGAATAGTGTAAACAAATCAGTCACAGTTCATATGGCTCATGCCTGATCTCGCGATCGCCACTCCTTGTAATTCATATATATACTACAGGCTCGGCGGTTTTTACAAGATGATTACAATTATGAATAATTATTGTCTACTAGCTGAATCCATGAAGTAAAATTGTAGCTGTAAGTACAGTTGTCTATCATTATGTCCTCATTATGTATCATTAAGGTTCTCACAGTATCTCTGCTTCCACGGCTTCTAGCTTGTTAACGGGAAAAGCTGGTCACTAAAACGAAAACCACAGTTCCAAAAGATTAAGATATTTCTGTATAAATGTCCATATCCACCATTATACATAATAGTCAAGAATACGGCTTCCTTTCAATCATAAGCTGTATACAGATTGCACAACTATTTTCACTTCCTTGAAAGGTATGCCGAGAATATACATATCATTATACACACATGGCATGTCAGTGTTAATGACAGGAATAAAACAGTCATTGAAGCAGTTCAATTCCCAACCGGAAGTTGCGCAGCCTCCAAGGTTTACTTCTGACGGAAACAGGTAACCGTCTGCGGAAAGATGACTGAATGTCTCTTAGTCTGGAGGTTAACCCTTTGGTTACTCCGGACCATTGGACTAAATAATGCGTGAAGAATGATTCCAAATGCCCGTTATGTAGCATACAACTACTAAGGTTCGACTTGCAGATTATCAAATTTCAACAGCACTCGAAAGTTGCAATAAATTCCGAGAAAAAAAAGAGATGCGCATGCAGAGTCAGTATTCTCCACGATAAAAATGTAGAATATCCACGTTATTAATCTTGAGAGAAGTCTGAATGCAGAGTTTACTCTCGCGACTCTATACGGCTAGAAGGTAACCTGCACACAGCTATGCAATTCACAAAAAGATGCAGCACACGTCCCGTACGCATCACGGCATATCCAGGACAGTCATCAGAAGTTAATGCAATCTAGAAGAGATTAGGGAAATCCCTAAAGACTTCCTCCCGAGGCAGGCGCGCTCGATTCCGCCGCTAGATTGACCCGATGAGATTTTGCATTCCTTCTATAGAAAATAGGCAGGGTAATTAAACTCGAGCGTGGCAAGGCGATGGCCTGGAGGGAACAAATATGCCCGTGCATGATAATTACTGTACATATCCTCAGCATGCGACAGCTGGTACAGGGAGAGACACACTGTGTGTACTACTATACTGCGTAGTATATACACGTCACTCCTTCACTATCTACCGTAGATTTGTCTAAGCGCAAGGCATAATTTTGATCAGCAAGATATTTTTACTCGTCGAAAACCACCATCCCTTTAATACTCCGTTTTCAAGAGTCGACCGACATCTCCCTTTCTGCGATGAGCTAGCTGAGTGCTCTAGCGGTTGCGCGGGATTTATTAAGGCGGGAAGTAGAGTGGTGTAGGCAGGTTCAATGTATGGGGGAGAGGGGAGGGGAGGGGGGGGGGGGGGGGGGGTAAAATATGTACCGAAATCAAATATGTGTATGTGCAATGTTTTGTGCATTTTCTCGTTCAAAGGATTGTCCCTGGGGCAGTAAGGGAGGGACAGGGGGCAACATCTGTTACAGGGGGTAATTGCATGCCCCCTCCTCCCTTTATGCGCCACTGTGGCAGGTGTTTTCGGGTCATTTCCTTTACTGCGTACTAGTAGACCTACTCCATCGCATATACCTGGTTAAGGCGGAATGTGCGGATTAATTATATAAAGAACTTCCACTGTAAATTAAACATTAATCAATATCGGGTTGCATGAGGCCGAGGGTGTGAGTTTGTTTGTTTGCTTGTTTACAGTCCTGCACGTAGTTATACCTTCGTTTCAGTGTATGTGGGTTTTTGATTGTGCACAATTATGTGTATTGGACATTACCATTTGTGTGCATTATGCATTATGTGAAGTAGGTCGAATTTAACATAACCAACTTTTTAAAGAAAGTTGAGCATGTCGAATCGAATTCTCCATTTTCTCTTATAAATATGTAATGATAATTGCACACCTCTAATTATATTCAGAAAGCGATTATGCTTGCTATCGCGAATACACAATTACTGTCAGTGGCGTAGCATATACAAGGACGCACATGCCCTGAGATAGTAAACAAAAAGGAAAGAAATATATATATATATATATAATGAAATACAAAGAGGGTTCCTCGATAATTCGATCCGCCCCCACCCCCCCCCCCCCCCCCCCCCCCCCCATCCACCTATCAGTCCGACCACGCGCTATACGCCACTGATACTGTTGGTGTATTTCCGCCTTCTCCAACCAGTGGCGTAGCGTGGAAGGGACTGATTGGTGGGCATGGTCCGGGGGGGGGGGGCATACCCTATGTATTTCTTTATTTTTACATAGATTTCCCCTTATATGTTGTTATTGTTTTTGTCAAATTATTGGGGGGGGGGGGGCACGACGTGCCTCCCCCACCCACCCCCCCATAACTACGCCACTGTCTCCAATCCATCATGTTCATCTATCTTCTCCTTCACGATCCATTCCCCGTTGTCAGGCATCTCATTATTTTCCACGCCAAACCATGCAAACGGATATGCATTGAAGTAGACGCAGAATATACAGCTCAAGTCTGACTCACGTATAAGGATGTTGTTTTCCTGTAGTAATCGCTTACACGAAGTTTGTCGTATATACATTAACATCTATTATATTAAATACGGTAAGCCTTCAACCCCAAAATGGTTCCCACTCGAGATATCCTCACCCCGAGGATTCGGCGACTTCCCGACCGTCGAGATCGAAGGATTATACTTTTTGCGGAGGACAATAAGCCATTCCCGAGTCGCTCCGCCCCGTGGTCGTCGTCCAGATCGAAGAAAAGGGAAAGTCAGCAATGTCAATTGACCTTTTAAGACGCGAGCATTGACTAACGATTTATCGCCGTAAAAGTATTTGTAAGAATATAAATTGGAGTAGATAAAACAAATAATATATCGAGAACTATTTTAGATATAACACGTTGCGAAACTACCCAGGTTTTGATAAATATCAATATTTATATTACGCGGATGGTATGGTAATGATCGCTATTGCCGATTGGGCATCGTGTTGTAAGTGCATAGACGACAAAATGCGACAACTTCAATTTGGCTGCGGTTACAACGCGCGATGGCTGTACAGCCGTGTATACACGTCGCGCAGTCATCTAATTACCCCACCGAACCGTAGTTTATTTGCATAGCTCACTGACCTGCTGACCATCGTCTCTGGTCACTATCTCATTCGCCCTACCGTACACGATACTATAATTGCGCCAGCTTGTGGGAAGATGTATTAAGTCCGCGAGCCCACATGCTTTGTACACAGCTGAGCGGGCGTGCAAAGTGCATTGAAGTGAATAAAGCGGGGTGGACAATGGTGGAGCAGGGGAGTTTTTTTTTTTTTGGGGGGGGGGGGGGGGGGGTATCTGCTCATTTATTATGCAATGCATGCATGTATTGACGGCTACTATTCCCTTCAACCATGGAACTCCCATATCCTTGCTTCAACGGAATATATCATCGGGTTTCACAAGAATATGACAAATGTATACGCCGGAGACTTAGATTGGATATGAAAAGTTTATGGGATGCATGTATATAGACGTGCTACTATTCCCTTTAAAGGAATATATCATCGGGTTTCACAAGAATATGACAAAATGTATACGCCGGAGAACTTAGATTGGATATGAAACGTTCATGGGACACGACGGGTTATGTGTCATGCAGGCAATTGGAATCGCGGGGGGGGGGGGGGGGGTGGTCAGCGGCGAAGCTACTGTATATTAGCAAGTACACGACATAGTGTTCTGTATCTAACTTAATACAAGCGGAACAAAATTATGGACTCTATAAAATATGGGGGATAACTGAATAACTTTGCATGGGTACTAAACCATTAGGATTTTGTATACATTGGCCGGATATCGTGGACGGGGACCCTAATGCGTCGGGGGCCCCGTCCAACGACGGGTTGTGGGGCGGGATTGAGTCGCCAGTGTTTATTTTGTCTTATACTATTTAAATTATGACTCTGGGAATAGTAGAGATTTTAAAGTATCGTTATGTCATCATCGCCTCTCTCTCACAAAAACCCGCGGATTTCCGCGGGTTACAGCTAGTCGTATATAATTGTACACAACCAGCATGTAAACAAAGACTCATCCCCCTTGCCCTCCACCCCTCACCCCCCCCCCCCCCCCCCCCCCCCCCCCCCCCCCCCCCCCCCCCCCCCCCCCCCACATATACACACACATGCAAACAGAGAAACTATGTTACCCATCTATATCCGAGCGCATTTTATCATCATGCAACGAGCCTATCTTATTGTTATTCAACTAAGATTTCAATTAAGAATCTGCATTCCACGACATTTTAGAATATTGACCCCAAATAAAAATAATCTTTGGGTGTTATTACATGACGTGGCACAAGTAATACGGACCATAAATATATGAACATGTACGTTTATCCTAGATTGCATAGACTGTAGGGGCCTTTAATTGATAATAGAATAATATACCCAAAGCTTCAACGGCATGTTTGAATTATGTTTTTAAAACACTTTTTAATACATGTAGGATTGGTAACTGTCTTTGCAACCTTTGTAATGTAAAAATGCACATCAATTGCATACCTTACAAGAGAACAGCTGTTACGAGATAGGACAGCTTCAAAGAGATCTGCATAATTGATCATGATATTACTGTACCCAGTGGTATAACGAGGGAATATTTCGGGGGTTTGGGCGCCAATAATTTGTGGCACAATCTAAATTTATGTTTGTTTTTTAAATTATTTTTATATACCACCCTCGTGTTTTAAGTATGCTTTGTACAATTATGTGGGGGATACCCCCCACCCCTCTCCCCCTCCCCGTCTACCTAGCAACGCCACTGAATAACAGCGTTCGTTTATTGGTATTCTACTAATTAGCGACTGATTGCTAAACAATATACAAATCTGTCATTATATTTAATTCACACAACAATTACACTCATTATTGAGTAATATACAAGCCTATGGCGCATCTGATCTAGGGCATGCACACAGTCCATTGATTACCCATAATGACAATGATAAATACCCATGAGGCAATGCTTGAATCTACGGCTTATTGTTTAAATTAATGACTTGATTTTATTCTGACTTGTCACACTACGATTTCCCCGAAGCCGTACAATCAATGTAGCCTTTTAAAAAGCAGATGTTTGCATCTTTGCAATATTGGTTTAAAATTGAATCACTATGAATGCGATAAAGCATTGCTGGAGATAGATAGATTATAAGTTTCAGTGAGGAGAACGTCATTTCGATAATAAACCAAACGGTTACAAAACTATAATTGAAAGGGGGCATTTACAAAAACAGTATGTATTCAAACATATTTATACATCATTATTGTTTACCGATTACCGCTCCTTTACTTGACATTTACTTGTACATAATAAACATTATAAGAACATTGATGTTGTACCTCGCGTGACCCGCGTATAATAATCCTTCCTATTCCCCGGCATATTTTCAGCAATTATTACAGGCATAAAAATATACATAGTACCGAAATTGTGAGGTTATAACAACTACGGGAATCGTAGAGACACCACATATCTCCATTTTCTCCCATTTGTACGTACTTTGGCAACTGTTTTACACTGACAGCCCCCCCCTTGGAAAATATTTAGACTCCCCTCCGTTTTCCTTCTTCTCAACATTGTGCCATTACTGCATCACAAGTAATAAATGCATAATATATACTACGGGTGCGATTTAAACAGCAGAGAAGCGTGAATCCCTTTATGATGCTATGTTTCCACTAAATCTTATTTACACATTCAAACAAAGCTCACAAAATGGTTCTTAACAAGTACCCAAAGGAAGCTTAAAAATCAACTGGGAGTGTCGACCCCCCTATGTTACATTGCAGCAAACAATACCTGTACTGCAGCATAGATCCGATGGCAAGGAGTAAAGGGTGGAGAGAAAAGCAAAGATGAGAAGAGAACAGGAAAGATGTGCCTGTGAACCCTCGGCTCTCCTCTCTTGCTCATTAATTGCATCAAATTTGACAATATACGATGGTGATGTCAATAAAAACGTGTAGGACTCACTGCAGTTTCAATCTCCATAAATTTTGAAACAAAACTGACCAGTTACAGCACTAGGTAGCATGGGGACATTATGACAAAACTATCCGCTGTTTCATTTTTTTAAAATCGCAATATACATTTGAAAGAGAAAACAAAAACGCTGCCGTCAGCAAATCAATTTCTTACGGGAAACCTGATGCGATAATACGTACAATGTATTCTTTTTATCGGAATTACATCTTATCGAAGGGCAATGTGTTCGCACTGACTATGTTAAAAGCATCGGAAAATGTGTTGACTCCCCGCTGTTTCTATTTTCCTTTACGTTGTCAATGAAAATGACCAATAAATTATTATCTTCCACTCTCTCTACGATGACTCATCCGTCCGTAATAGCGTCCCAGATGTGGCCGCTTCTCTCTCTCACCACATCTTTGAAGAGCTTCTACCATTACCATGATTACGAACTTTCATCTTCTTCCGACAGGATGCACGAGTACGCGGCGTTAATACGCGGCGTCTATATTAGTTATATGAGTTTATGGTCCCACCATTAAAATATCTACTACATAATGTCTACTGTTTGTGTATCATCGGACTGTGACCTGAATAATGATTGAATGATTGAAAGTGTTTTCACTTGTTTTGTATTATTGTTAGTAATAATATGAATTATAAACAATTATCATAATTTTTAACAAAGATTTTGTTATAAATGACGCCTCCTAGCTTGACAATATATGTATTTCTACAGTTATCATGGAAATCAATAATCCATTACTTTGTAGCTGACTGGCTCAGTAATTAAAGCAAATGACCCAATTTCAAGTCACCAAGACTTGTACATGCCAGTACATTGTTGTAAAAAAGGCACAAAGT
This sequence comes from Echinarachnius parma, assembly GCA_037951105.1. Taxonomy (NCBI): domain Eukaryota; kingdom Metazoa; phylum Echinodermata; class Echinoidea; order Clypeasteroida; family Echinarachniidae; genus Echinarachnius; species Echinarachnius parma. Next base: position 536 of record JBAMJV010012243.1, on the reverse strand, counting down.
CATGTTGTCCAATGCTTTGATTATGGTTAATAAAAAATGTTGTTTGAAATCACAGCCATTTGATGTTTTGAAGGGCATACATTTATGAAGTTTACTATGCATTAGTTGTTACTGTAAATCAGTGCAATTAACATGTACCAATTCTCAATAATCTGCAAGTTATTATTAAGTACTTTTGTAAATGTTGAAATGTATTTAAATTTGTGCTCAGTATCTAATATCTATAGACTAATTTTCTAACTACCATAGAAATATTTCGGGTAAAATGTAAATAGATTGTACCATTTTTTGTCAACCTGTCATAACAATATTTTCCAATGAATATTTATACGATATACATCATTAAAACCCCTAAAAAGGCCGGGCTAATTTGAGGTCTTCAGCCAGGCCGGGGGGCCATTATGCCCCCACCCCCCCCAAGATCTCGGCCGCGGAGCGGCCGATCGCGTGAAAAATTGCACGCATGATAAGTGAAGTGGTATAGAATACAATGGTAATTAATTCTTTGAAAAATTCATAATTTGCATATTTAATGT
>JBAMJV010012242.1:17500-46028 GCA_037951105.1 Echinarachnius parma | reverse complement strand
AATTTGGTCAGAGGCAAATTTATCAAGAATTTGTAATACTCTTATACTTTCTCTCCTCGTTGCACATGTAGCATGTAATTTGTCATTTGATAGATTGGTTTCCCGGAAGGTTACCGGCATGAATTTTTAGTTAGTTAGTTAGCTAGTTTTGTTACCATCGAATCTCACCAATTTATATTTGCTTTTTAAAGTTATGTTATCAGCTCTGTTATCAAACTTATCGCTAGATTCCAGCAGAAAGCTGTATTCTATGCGAGTATTTTATTTATGATTAATTTTTTTGTACGTAACTGCCTGCATATACTGCAGCATTTCATGTATCCATTTCAGATTCAAAAAGAGTCTTAGAACTTGTTAAATGTGCAATATATGAATAACTTACAAATATGTATGTATTTCATTCACCATACAGACTGTCCCAGAAAAAACGAAACCGGGTTTCATTGCAAAAATGTTATGTTATAATGAATAATTTCCTTGATGATATATATATATCTAAAAAGCTCTGTGTCTCTTCTTTCATTTGATATACAACTTATGGCACATAATTCACGCATGACTGAATTAGAACGATGGAAAGTGGTGTTACCAAAATTCCATTTGAACGCAGAAATTGCAAGTTTGGGTGAGGTTTTGGGGTGAGTTTGAAGGGTAGTAAACGTACTTATTTTGAAAAAGGACAAACACCGCATAAAACTTCATAATTTTATCTTTTATATGACACCTCATGATAAAAAAATAAATGATTTATGCCAGAGAACGAGTACAATGAAAACATGCTTGATTCCAGCCCAAAGGACTAACTTTCCTGATCTAGCCTGTTTCCCATGTTTTTCCTGATCCCCATGTTTGTGTAAATTCACTCATGCATGAATGTCCATTGTCAGCTGCTAAGTAAGGACAGCTGAGCGACTTCTTACTCAACTTTCACTCATTGGGGCAGATATCAGGCATGTTTTCATTGTACTCGTTCTCTGGCATAAATCATTTATTTTTTGAGCATGATGTGTCAAGTAAAAGTTAAAAATATGAACTTTTATGTGGTGTTTGTCCTTTTTAAAAATAAGTATGTTTACAACCCTTAAAACTCGCCCAAACTTAAAATGTATGCGTGCAAATGGAATATTGGTAACACCACTTTCCATTGTTCTTATTCAGTCATGCTTGAATTATGTGCCATAAGTTGTACATCAAATGAAAGAAGAGACACAGAGCTGTTCAGACATATCTATATCATCAAGGAAATTATTCATTATGACAGAAAATTTCTGCCATGAAACCCGGTTTCGTTTTATCTGGGACAGTCTGTATAAAGAGCTTGGAACCAAAAGGCGCTAAATCCACTTTTCAGCAAATTGCCTGTTTTGCATGATTTGAATAGCCCTCTCTCATGTGTATCTAAATCACAAAATTTTCACTCAGAATTGTTTCAGGATATATGAAAAATATTGATATGAAATGTATACTTGCAACCGAAAGGCGCTAAATCCATTTCAGATTTCAATAAAATATGCACACCCTTCTATTCTTTACTCTGATTGGCCCAATTCTGCCAGCTTGTGGAAATTTGACCAATTAGAAAGCAGGACACAAAGAAAATAGTACACGTAGACTGCCTAGATTCGTTGTGCAATGATGCAATGTGTATTATTGTACCAGTGGATGCAAGTTTTCGCACATTGATGATGATGTGTGTGTGTGGTGTGATGTGTGTGTGTGTGTGTGCGTGTGTTACACTAAAACAAAAAAGTGTGTTTGTGGGTGTGTGTGTACGTGCGTGCGTGTGGTTGGGGGGGGGGGGGGGGGGCTACTATGCTTTTAATATAGTTAAGTATAGGTAAAGGGATAGTTGAGTTTTGGTATAGAGGGCGCTACACACAATAATTTTTTGTGAGATAATGACAAACTGAGTGTCAAATTTGAAAGAGCATAATATTTTAATGACAGAATAAACTTTATTTGATCAAAATCGGTTCAGAAATGGCTCAAATACCCATAAACATAACCATTTGTAATAAATGTGGGGCCCCGCAATTATTAGAGAATTTTGAACCAGCCGTTACAAATGTTTTAAAAATGCTTCCTCTTTTCAAAAATTTACAAAAGAGGTTTTTAAATAGTTGTTGATTATGTCTCTATCGAATTACTATTTCCACAAAACATCACATGCACGATATTTTTTATTTAAAATGGATTAAACCAACGGCTCTTTTTGAATGATAACAGGCTTTGTACTTAGTCATTTGTATGTTTTTGTATGCATTTCGAGCATGGTGGAGTTATATAACTGTTAGTTTGTAATGTAATGGTGCATGTTTTGGTTACTAAAATTCAGTTTGACCAAAACTGTACTCTCTTTACCAAAACTCAACTATCCCTTTAATATACAATTATGTAGCATTTACACACCTTCTATACCATACATTTTTTGTGAACAACTCAATATTGACATAAAAAGTTTTCTCCCAAAAGGCACTATATCCATGATTTCTGCCAAAAGGTACTTAATCCGAACAGAAATGAAATTTGAAAAATTACATAAAATACATGCTGTACGCAGGATTTTTCTAACTTGTATTTTTATGACCTATAGTGGTGTCTCTTCCACCTGTAATATAGATTTGATGAATAAACAGAGACAAAATTTACACTGATTTTATCGAAATTAACCAGTTAGCGCCTTTTGGTTGAAAGCTCTTCATATTACGATATAAAAATAATTTGCCATGAGCTGATGAGTAAGCCCGACGCGTTAAACCTCATACAGCCTACAGGGTGCCCCCCCCCCCCAAAAAAAAAAAAAAAAAAAATTCGGACCAGTCGTTTTGTTGTAGGACGTATTAAGTGAGACCATGTCAGGTTCCCATTTGTGTCATTTTTTAGGGGCCTTGCACATTTTTAAAAATTCCAAACATTCGAATAAGATTTGTATAGAGCACACCCCACCCACCCACCCCCCTATCCAAACTTTTTTTCGTGGGGAAATCCATCTCCGACATGGACAGAAAACTCATAACATGACTTTTTAAAAGTCATTATATGATTTGAGACGAGTAAAGTGCATTTTTTGTACACTAAATCTTTATTTCAAGTGGGGTTTTCCAATTTTTTCATTTTTGTATCGAAAATGGCCCTGGACCCACCCATCCGCTTCCAAACCTTATTTGGATGGTTGGAATTTTGTTAACTTTGCAAGGCCCCTTACCAAGACACTGCCTGATGAATTGCACTTCCTGCCCGTCATAGCATAGAATAACTATGCCCATTCTCGCGGCACACAGCTGAATGCATATTAACAATGGCACGCGTATTGCTCATTGTTCGATTCTTTGACGGGCAGTATGTGCGATTTAACAAGCACCTGACATGGTGTCACTCACATCGCCCTAAAACAAAATATCTTTTCTCATTGGAAAGGACATAATAATTTTGTTAATATGTTTTGGGATGTGGCCCGTTCCGGTTTTGGGGGCCCACCCTGCATTATACGTGTGTTTTATATTTCAAAATATTGAATGTATAAGCTAAATAAATGCTGTGCAAACAATCCCAGAATACGACTATCCTACAAGTATCCTGGAGACTTTTTTTTTGTTATTAATGAATATTTAGTTTGTCTACTACATACACTGGTAGCAGGAGCATCTTGTAAAGTAAGAGCAGCCATTCCATCTTCCAATTCCATCTGTGACGCTTCTTGTGGGTTAAGTGGGTTGTGGACGTGAAGGTGATGATGATGGACGTTTGTCTGGTTTTCGATGCGTTGGATAATCTGTTGCGATGACGCTGTTTCAGTGACTAAAATCAGTAGAAAAAATGAATGCATCATCGATGATCCTGAAGGGATCTAGTATTGTTGACATGTGCACACAGCTATGAATGGTTTTTAGAATGTGTACTGTTTTGATCTCACATATCCACTGATTAAATGGATATTATTAGGCTGAGTAATAAGCTAAAGTGCAAAGTGATATTTACTAACTCACTGCACTGACTTTGTACACGGTTATCAATATATTGGATTGTTAAACATCCGAACACGTCAATCGTAAATATATATTTAAAGGGGTAGTCATATATATGCTAGTGGACGTACTTGAACATAGTTGAGGCTAACGTAGTTTAACGTAATTGTAGGTAGTTGAACGTACCGTCATCCGTACCGTACCGTAGTTGTCCGTGATGCTAATTTGGTATTATTTTGGGAGAGCCGTGATCTTTGATTCAATGTTTGGACATGTTCAAAAAAGCGCTACGTTAAGGGCCGGTCATACTTGCGGTAGTGGACGTAGTTGAACGTAGTGGTGGCTAACGTTATTGATCTTAGTTGAACGAAGTTGAAGGTAGTTGAACGTACCCAGCATCCGTATCGTACCGTAGTTGTCCGTGATGCTAACTTGGTATTAACTCGGGAGAGCCGTGATCTTCGATTTAATTTTTGAACATGTTCAAAAGAGCGGTACGTTAAAGGGATCCGTAGTAATAACGTACTACACCGAAGTTTAACGTAGTCTAACGTAGTCTAACGAAGTCTAGCGTAGTCTAACGTACTTCGTTACGTACTTAAATGTACTCTTGCGTACTCTAACGTACTTTACCGTGTACAAAACCAGCATCAACAGTCTTGATCCAGACATGTTTGAGCAAAAATAATTAATATAATGGCCGTACCACACCACCGGCTGGCTGTTATACTCCGTGCGGGGTTGCTATTTACCGTAGTTTGACGTTCCTTAGCGTAGTCCAGCGTTGTGGCTACCGCAGTCTCTCGTACTCAAGCGTAGTCAGACGTACCACTCCGTACCTGTCCGTGAGCAAGCTGTACCCACATTAGCGTAGTCTAGCGTAGTTGAATGTACTTAAACGTACTTATCCGTACCCTTCCGTGGCCAACCACCGTACCTTAACGTAGTTCAACGTAGTTCCACGTAGTTTAACCTAGTTTAACCTAGTTTAACGTACTTACACCACGTTTGACCCACATTAAATTACCCTACGGATCACTACGTCCATTACCGCAAGTATGACCCTAGGCCCTTAAGAGGCAAAATTTGCATATGTGATCCTAGCGTACTGAAGCGAAGTCGAACGTTAGTCTAACATAGTCTAACGTACTTCTGAACATACTCAAACATACTCTAACGTACCTTACCTTCACGGCCGGGAAGAGGTTATTATGTTCAAGTACGGTCTGTGCTATGTCATGCTACGTTAGATTACGTTGTACTGCGGGAATCAGTATACGCATCCAATCACGGTATAGTAAGTTGCAGTACGTCATAATACGTAATAATAGCTACATTACAGCTAATAGACCGCTTCTGTAATGTATGCAAATAATATGCGTATGGCAAACTTAACAATAGTAACTAGGTCCGGCAAGCTAAGTTTGCCGGAGCTTGCCGGACCTAGTATACTGTTGTTAAATGGCGGTGGAGGGTATAGCACGGAATATTACATCCCGAGGGTAGGAATATTCCGTGATTTTCCCGACAACAAATTGAACAACTGTTTTATCATCTGACTGTCAAACATAGGGGTGTAATATTGCCATTGTATATCGAAAAATATTACACCGCAGCGGCATGTACTGTATTTACTAAGTCATGTGATAATTACTAATGTTAAGCTTGCCAACGGGGAGTCTGACGTCATACGCATATTATTTGCATACATTACAGAAGCGGTCTATTGTAACAGCTTGAAAAACAAGCGCACAGTGACTGTACCATGCAACGGGCTGGCTTTTATACACGGTGCAATGTTGCTAAATAAACCATATTTGGGCGCTCTTTAGCGTAGTTTAGCGTAGTCCAGCGTAGAGGCTATCGTAGTCAGATGTGTAGTCAGACATACCATTCTGTACCTGTCCGTGAGCGAGCTGCACTCGCATTAGTGTTGCCTTGTGTAGTTTATCGTACTTGGACGTAATAATCTGTACCCTACTGTGGCTCATCACCGAAATCCTGCCGTGCCTTAACGTAGTTCAATGTAGATTAACCACGTCTGACCCACGGTAATCTACCCTACGGATCACTACGTCCACTAACGTATGACCACCCCTTAACTAAAAGGGAAATCCAAACACCTAAAACATGGCATTTGCCTTTTTTATGCACATGTACAAAGTTGTATTAAAACAAAAATGTTAGATTTCCAAATAAGTCGTTATTGGGCAATACTACTACAGAGTGTCAAAGAAAAAACGAAATCGGATTTCATGGCAAAATTTTCTGTAATAATGAATAATTTGTTTGGTGAGATATACATGAATAATGTGTTGGTGAGATATACATGAATGAAAATCTCTGTTTCTCTTCTTTCATTTGATGTACAACCTATGGTACATAATTCACGTATGACTGAATTAAAACAATTTAAATTGGTGTTACACAATTCCATTTGCACGCATAAATTGTTTGGGTGAGTTTCTAGGGTAGTAAACTTACTTATTTTCAAAAAGGACAAAGACTGCATACAAATTCATATTTATATATTTTATATGACACCTCATGCACAAAAGTAAACGATGTATGCCAGATAACAAGTACAATGCAAACATGCCTGATTTGCCCAAATGAGTAGATAGTTCAGTAAGAAGTCGCTCAGCTTTCCTGACTTAGCGGCTGACAATGGACTTGATGCATGAATGAACTTACACAAACATGGGGATCAGGGAAAACATGGGAAACATCAGGAAAGTTTCTCATTTGGGCTGAAATCAAACATGTTTTGATCGTACTCGTTCTCTAGTATAAATAATTTATTTTGTAATCATGAGGTGTCATATAAAAGATAAAAACAAGAATTTGTATGCGGTGTTTGTCCTGTTTCAAAATAAGTCCGTTTGCTACGTTAAAAAATCACAAAATCCTGCAATTTCTGCGTGCAAATAGAATGTTGGTATTACCGATTTCCATTGCTCTAATTTAGTCATGCGTGAATTATGTGCCATAAGTTATACATCAAATGAAAGAAGAGAAACAGAGCCTTTCATTTATGTAAATTTCATCAACGAAATTATTCATTATGACAATTTCTGCCATAAAATCCGGTTTTGTTTTATCTGGGACACTCTGTACAGGGCAAGTCTAAAGTATTTGTTCCCAAATGGGTGAATTTTCATCTTCACCCAATCGAGTGAAACTTGATGTCATATTAAAGCTAAGATATTGTGTTTTGCAAATAGTACATTATGAGCGCGCCTAGTTAAGTGCCCAGTACAAACATTCTCATCATGCGTAATTACGCACATGGATAGTGACGTTGCAAAGTGCCTTCTAATCGACTTCAAATTTAATCCTCAGCCGCCATGCTGTACATGTATATAGGGCACGTGACTTCGCGCGTGATCAGTTATTTACCTTCTACTTGTACAGCGGCAGTTGAAGTCATACTTGTATGGCCCGAAGCCCCCATCGAAAAGGCAGATCCTGAACAAAGAACATACAAATAAAAATAACACTATGATAGAATTGCTACTCGTGCTTACTGCGGGCTAGTTTATTATTTGGCAAACTTAAAGTGACACAGGTAAAGTGTCTAATCCACGAAAAATACTTGGAGCTTCCTCGTTTCTCTTCTGCCGTGTTGTTTAGATTATGGTAAGAGAAGAATAAAATAGGGTTCGGATTTTTCAAATGTCCCTTGAGCATGAAGATAATTATCATTGAAAATCATTATTTCAAAAGCGTTAGCTAACGGTATTGATAAAAAGTACAATTGACGTCGCTGAATACGTCCTGCCAGCGCGCGTGAGAAATTGTCCCGACCCACTGAACTTTGAGCCTAGTGTGCGCAAATTCCATGAATTCCGTACCGTCTGTAGCTGTATACACGGGTGCGGATATCGTCAAGATCAAACGGATGATTTTTACTGCAACAAATCTACAACAGACCATCAGTATTCGGTGATAAAATATGAACTCAATATTCGTCTTTTCACTAGGTAAACAGTGTTCGTTTTCTTTCAAACTTTCACAAATCTTTAAATTCTATTTTACAATGATATTGATATAGGATTGAAGTCTCAAATGTCAGTTTGTGCAATATCTGACACTTTACACGGATCACTTTAACATAAGTGTACTTGCAAAAATATTTGTTTCGTACAAATTGTAAAGTTCTGAATAGAATGTTAGCGAATTACAGACATTCTGATTTAAGTTGATTAGGTCCATCACACTTGTTCCAGCGAATTTATGTTTTCTAATAAAATCCAAAAAACTTACACAAAAATGCTTCCCCCAACATGCCTAGACAGAAAAAAAATCCATCTCGTTCTGGAAAGGTAATTTAATATAATGACGTCATACTATCCCCCTCCATCACGAGATAGAACCTGTTCGTACCGTGTTGTAGCAAACCGGCTAGAAACCAGGGGTGTATTCTGAAGTTAAAATTTATTTTATCTACGTCATATCTACGTCACTAAAATATATTTCAGCATATCGCTATTGCTTAAGTACAGTGTAATATCTTAGTGACGTAGATATGACGTAGATACAATACATTTGTAGCTTTAAATCGTTTTCAGAATACACAGGCGCGCACAATATATGGGCCACCCATGAAATTCAGGTGGCCATTTGTTTCACTAAAAATCACAATTTCACAGTTAACATTAGTCGATATTGCGCTTATATGGTACTCTGTACTATTATTTAGCAGCCAAATTAGCCAAATCAATTGAAATTAAATTAATAAGTCAGATATCGGGAACCTACCGCCTCGATGTAGTAAATGCTTGTAGGCCGAGTGCAAGGCCAGTTAAGTGACCGCGCGTGCGTGATCCTTGACAACACAGTGCATGGTACGCGTTGCTAGATTGCCCGAGCACCGTAGCTATCGCAATGGCAGTCGAGCCGCACACGCTCAACTCAATCTCAACACGCAACTATTTTCTAAGAACATCAGTCCTTCTCTGAAGTGGTGAGTGAATACAACTAACGAGGAGAAGGACTGATTTAAAGGGATCTAGTAACTTTGTTGACATGTGCAAAAAGTGATGATGGGTTGATGCAATGTATATTGTTGTTATCTCATATGTCCACAGGGTATTGTGTGAAATTTTCAAGTCGAATGGACATTGCATGGCCAAGTAAACAGCGAAAATGCAAAGTGATATTCACTAACTCACTGCACTCACTTTGTACACGGTTTCAAAACTCCACCTGAGTTTTTCTTATATGAATACTTCAATCGTACATATCTTTGTAACGAAAGGGAAATTTGAAAAACCGAAACCGGTCCCATGATTTTATTGTTAATACGAATACAACAAGGTATGAGGGAAACGCTAGAATTACAATTTTATTTTGAGGATTTGGACAATGTTACTAAGTCCCTTTAACGGCCTACGATATGCCCTACACCAAAAACATAGCCATAACATACCCCTTAGTTTTATTGAAACATCACCTTAGCCAATCAAATATCACGTGGGCATACAACTATCGCGTCACAAAATCTTGCACATCAACCACAATTAATTATTCAACCTCTTTACTTTATGCGAGTATTCACTGTAAATAATGCCATGTAAGTTGATATAAATTCTATTTCAATGGGGCATACACTCACTAATGGTTACACGTTCACACTTATATCATGAAATAATATTCAACTTTGTAAAGTCATTTCTTTCAATTACTGTATACACTGTTGGCCATAAAGTTGGAATATTTTTTTTTAGATCCAAGTTCTTTCTTTTTCTCTATTTTTGCGCCTATGAACCAATTTAGACTTAAAATAATGATTTTATAATGTTTCTAAACTACCAATGTACAATAAATGGTTGTATGAATTTGCTTCATTAGTTTAGCCTTTTGTTTTCAGCTTTGAAAGGCAGGACCTTTGATGATTAGCCACTTTCCCTCTCCATAGTGTATGTCCAACAAGTCATCGTTATTGGTCATTTCGAGTTAGCGGTACAATTTTCAACCAAAATTGGCACAGAGGCTCTCTAGCCCATATTTCGTCTAACGCCATTGGCTACATGCCAAACGATGCTTGTGCTCCACCAGGAAGGGGTGTCAACAAGCAATGTCCACTATTTCGTTGGAACATCGCAGTTTACTGTCTGTGAAATCCACATACCTCATCGAGAGGAGGTTCAATTAAAAGCTACGGGAATCTCTAGGACGCCCACGATTGACCACCAGGATAAATTATCGTAATTTGCTTGACTTGTGCCGTATAAACCGGAAATGCCAAAATGGAGCCTTCGCCATCTATGAAGAAAACACTATAAAATAAACGCCTTTCGCCAAACTGTAGATCAGAGATCGCTGTAACATTGTCACCAAGCAAGACAAACTACCAAGTGTCCACCCCATACCATGCAACCAAGATTTACTAGACGTCCCTGGACTAGGGAGTACAGAAGATAGCCGCCTGGACACTCGTGATATGTCATCTTAAAAGGTAGGAGCCATACCACCATTGGGCCGTCACAACCTCAAGTCGTTTTGTGAATGCAGAAATCTTGGAGCTTCTCGTGACCCAATCGACGAACCCTTTGTCTTCAATCTGTTCGGTCAATAATGTTATGGCTCGTACCCATTAAGATGACATATCACTAGTGTCTAGACGGCAATCTTCTGGGCTCCCTAGTCAAGGGACGTCCGGTAAATCTCGGTTGCATGGTTTGGAGTTGATACTTGGTAGTTTGTCTTGCTCGGTGACCATGTTAGAGCGATCTCTGACGTACAGGTTGGCGAAAGGCGTTATTTCCATAGTGTCTTCTTCACAGACGGCGAAGGCTTTATTTTGGCATTTCCGGTGTCTACAGCACAGGTTAAGGAATTTGTGATGATTTATCCTGGTGGTCAATCGTGGACGTCCTAGATATTCTCGTAGCTTGAATTGACCCTCCTCTTCATGACGTCTGAGGATTTCACAGACCGTAAACTGCGATATTCCAACGAAATAACGGATATTGCTTGTTGACACCCCTTCCTGGTGGAGCACAAACATCGTTTGGCGTGTAAGCAATGGCGTTGGACGGAATATGGCCTAGAGAGCCTCTGTGCCAGTTTTGGTTGAAAATTGTACAGCTAACTCTGAGAAATGACACAACGATGACATGTTAGACATACGCTTTGGAGAGGGAAAGAGGTCAATCATCAAAGGTCCTGCCTTTCAAAGCTCAAAACAAAAGTCTAAATTAATTAATGCAAATTCATGCAACTATTTATTGTATGGTAGGGGTATCGAACCTCGCGCAGTTAACTTTTAACACATCATTTTGATAATTAATATACTGATTTGTATAATGATTCTCATACCAATTTATTCAGAATATTCTGTAGTATAATAAACATGTTTTGGTTTTAAGATCTCCCAATTTAAATGACTTATTTCGGCCTGTTTTTGAAACCCTTCCATCTTATTGACCAAAAAAAGGATGATCGAACTTCGCGCAGCAGTATCCCCATTCATTTGTAAATTGCCATTGTAGCTGTCTTCACTGTAATATTTGAGGCATATTCATGCACGCCCAAAAAAATATAAAGAACTTGATATACATCGATGGCACAAAAAACCTACTCATCGAGGCTGCCGCGCGGGTAGAAGAAAGGCCAAGCACTTTAATAATGTACGGCCTGCGATCATACGGCCACCAGTTGATGCCAACCATATTAACATCCGAACACAAGCAGTAACAGTACACATTCCACCTGTGGAGAAGAATAAAATTTCATCAAGTTATGGCTTTCCAAAGTTTTATATGGGGAATTTACGATCAATGGTTGATATGCTTGACGAGCTTTGTACAGTGATTCGCATGCTTGATGTTGATGTTTGCGCCATTTCTGAATCATGGTTAAACAAAGATAACGATGAATACTTTTCTATCAATGGTTACACGAACTTATCAAAAAGCCGTTTAAATCGCTGGGGAGGAGGAGTCCTCTTATACGCCAAGGAGGAGCTGAACCCGAGACCTGCCACGATCATAACCGTGCCGGCCAACCGGGAGGTTGTCTGGGTACATCTTCGACCTAGCCGCCTTCCCAGAGATGTGTCTGGAATCTACGTCGCGGCAGTCTACGGCCCCCCTAACTGGAATCATGATGCGGAAATCGAGTTGATTGAGCATATCACTGAAGCGATTGACACCATCCGGTCCGGCCACCCACGAGCTGGCTTGGTCATCTTGGGTGATTTCAACAAAGATGGGATTCCCAAGTCACATAGTAGAACTGATTAAGAATCTTTATCGGGACCAAGAAGCTACAGTGAGAACCAGCAGTGGGGATACAGAATGGTTTGAAATTGGCAGAGGTGTTCGTCAGGGTTGTATACTGTCGCCAAACCTTTTCAATGTTTATTCTGAAGACATAATGAGAAATGCACTAGAGGGGTTCAATGGAGGAGTAAAGTTCGGAGGTAAAAAGATCACGAACCTGAGGTATGCAGATGACACCACTCTTATTTGCAGCAGCAGACAGGAACTCATTGTCTTGTTAGAACGCATCAAAAAGGCAAGCGAAGAGAGGGACCTTTTATTGAACACCAAGAAGACGAAAATAATGGTAGTTGACAGAGACAGTAACAACAATGATTTCATCATCGATGGAAAGAAGATCGAAGTGGTCAATCAGTTTGAATACTTGGGCTCTATAATCAGCAACAAGGGAGAGAGCACCACCGATATAAGAAGAAGACTAGCAATTGCAAGATCGACCGTACAGAATATGTCTCACATCTGGAAGAGCCGAGGCCTTTCACAGAGTCTAAAGGTTCGACTTCTCCATGCAACTGCATTCTCCATTGCTACCTATGGATGCGAGTCTTGGGCCATGACAAAGAATGACAGAAAAAGAGTTGACGCTTTTGAGATGTGGTGCTACAGAAGGCTGTTGCAGGTGTCGTGGAAAGAAATAAAAAGACAAATGTGTTGATCCTGAACATGATTGGTACAGACTTATCTATCAGAAGGGGAATTATGGAGAGGAAACTAAAGTACTTTGGGCACATCGTTAGGAGAAATGAAGGTGTTGAAAAGCAAATACTGCAAGGAGCAATCGAAGGGAAACGTGGTAGAGGTCGTCCACCAACATATTGGACTGATGATGTAAAGTGTCTAGAGAAGGGATGAAAGGTGCAACGCGGTTGGCGGAAGATAGAGTTGCATGGCGTGCTCTCGTGAAGACCACAGCAGCGCTACATAGCGCCACCTGAACTTGATGATGATGAGATACGGACCAAATTTGCCATGCTACAGCACTTAAACTAGTTGTAGACAAGCCCACGAGAAATGATGATATCCTGGACAAAATTCTGACGAATATGAAGCAGTACTACCGGAGTTGTGTTATCAAATGTCCGATTGCCAACAGTGACCATAACACAGTATTTTGGCCTCCTCTACCGTCATTTCCTAACCGCATAAATATCACCTAACCCTAGTTCCAGGAAGCGATCGTAGATGCGAAAGTAGATTTCTACAAAAAACCGAGTGGAGCGGTTGAAGAAGGCCGACCCAGCGGCCTGGTACATGCATATCAAGCTGATGACTACATCATCGCAGTCATCGCAAATCATCGACGTACCTAATGGCGACCAATCACAACCCGCATTTATTGCCAGTATCATCAACAAGCACTTCACAGACGTTGCTGCTGATGTCAACCCACTTGATATATCAAAGCTTTCAGCATTTCGCCCTATCCGGCGTCCACCCACGATCAATCCCTGGGAAGTACTCCATGAGCTACGTAAAGTTGTGCCGGGAAAGTCTGCTGGTCCCGACGGTATTCCAGCTAAACTCATCAAGATCTTTGCATACGAGCTTAGCACACCGCTGTGTGACGTATTAAATGCTTCTTTTTCAGAAGGTCGCAAAACAATTCGTGACAAAGTGGCTTCACGCTGACATTGACTCTTATCTTGATGTTAATCAATTTGATAGCCGGGCCGGTAGATTCCACTATTCATTACCTCGTGGATTTAATTAATATTCCTTGTAGTTACGCAGATAAACGCCAAAAGAATACATCAGTTGTAATCACCACTGATTTTTCTAAGGCGTTCGATAGAGTTGACCATACAATTGTTATTGAGAAACTGATTCAGTTGAACCCTTCCGAACACATCATTCAGTGGATAGCGGATTTCCTTACTGGAGGCACCCAGCGCACACGGTACCGTGGTCATTTGTTCGATAAAATATCCTTGACGGCTGGTGTGCCTCAGGGCACAAAACCTGGCCCTATTCTGTTCTTGATACTAGCCAATGATGCCCTCTCAGAACAGTGGCCTTAGGTACTGGAAGTACGTGGATGACATGACAATTGTTGAGTCACATATGCGAGATGCGCCCAGTGAGGTCCAGCCGACCCTAGACTCATTAACTCGATGGTGTGATACAAATAATATAACTCAATCCTAGTAAATGTAATGTCATGCGTGTCGATTTCGGTAATATAGAAAAATACCGCTCGATGTCAAAATTACTAATGTGCCCCTTGCTGAAGTAGATTTAATGAAAGTCATTGGTATTTGTATTAATACAAATTTGAAGTGGGAGGGTCAGGTTTATGCTATGATTAGGAAGGCTAATACGCGAATGCATATTCTTCGTTCTTTGATTCCATTTAAATTATTAATGAGAGATTTGATATTGATTTATAAAGGATACATTCGCCCCTTGGTAGAGTATGGGGTGCCTGTTTGGCACCCTGGTCTAGCAAAAATGCAGACAGCCTCTATTGAAAGAGCCCAGAAACGAGCACTAAGGCTGATTTTGGGTCCCCTTTATGGATCATATGATAATGTTTTGGATGTTAAGATGGTTGAAACTTTGGAAGATAGGCGAAAGAAAACATGCCTGAAGTTCGGCAAATCCCTCCTAAATTCCAATGATTTCTGGAACTAACTCCCAGAACAGAGACCAGACACTGGAAGACAGTTACGTTATCAGACAAATGTATATCATATTGGTTGTAGGACAGAAAGGTATAGGTCCAGCACTGTTCCTTACATCGTGAGATGCTTGAATGAGAAAACTAATTAGATACCTTAAAATCCACATGTATATTGATGCATGTAATACATTAGACACGTTAGTTATGTACCAGTATAATATACCGGCTCCTACTTAAACTCTCTCACTACGGAATCCGTGGCAATCTCCTTCGATGGATACGAGACTTCCTTTCTGGTCGGCTACAGCAAGTTGTCGTTGATGGCAAGATGTCAGACCATACCAGAGTTACTTCTGGTGTACCGCCAAGGACCGTTCTTGGACCCCTTCTCTTCCTCACCTACATTAACGACTACCAAGATTGTGTATCTAAAGAAGTCCGTATGTTTCCAGATGACTGTCTACTTTATAGACGTATATCTTGCCAAGCTGATGCCGATGCTCTCCAACAAGACCTAGTGCACCTTCAGGACTGGGAATCAACATGGCAAATGGAATTCAACCCATCTAAGTGTGAAGTTCTGAGAGTGACAAACAAGCTGAAGAACATCATCCAATCATCCTACACTCTAAATGGGACTGAGTTGCAGATAGTCAACAATGCAAAGTACATGGGAGTCACGATCAACTCAAAGATGGAATGGAAGCCTCATATTGATAATATCTGCAAGAAAGCCAACAGAACAAGAGGCTTCCTACAAAGAAACCTACATGGCTGCCCTCAAAAGATAAAATAAGATCGTCCAACTCAAGAGTATGCCACATATCAAAGATCAAATCAGGAAAATAGAAATGGTGCAACGACGTGCAACTCAGTTCGTACTGAGGGACCACCACCATCTTCATAGTGTGACTCATATGCTTCAGACCCTAAAATGGGAGACACTCCATGAAAGACGAGCCCAACTCAAGGTTATTATGATATACAGAATCTTAAATAACCTGATTGCCATACCATCTGGACTACCATACATCTTTCCTGTGACATACCGCTCTAGACGACAACAAGCCCAGTTTCAACAACAATACTGCAGAGTTAACAGCTATCAATCTTCCTTCTTCCCAAGTGCCATCTGCCTGTGGAACCAGCTACCAGTCTCAACAAGATCAGCTCCTACAATCGAACACTTTAGGAGCGAGCTGGTAGGACTGAAGCTACGCCAAAACTAAGAAACAAAGATGTTTTTTTACTTCCACTTTCGCACTTTTTATGACTACCTATTCAAGTATATTTTCCTGGCTCTCTCATGGAGTTCTACACGCTGCACTTCCGCACCACACAACAGTACATTAATACTATACTAAGAGGACTGTACTGAACTTGGCTAATTCGTACTGCTATTGATTTGTGAATATTATGTCCTTCTTTATCAGATCTCCTTATACCCCATGAGTCGTTCAAGTTATTTTGATGTTTGTAAATATCGCTGCACATGACACTGTAATGATTCATATTTAATGTAGTATACAACCTTGGAAAAATAATTCTTATTTACTTTCATCCATTACAGCTAGTTTATGTAATTTTCGTAAATCTTTAACTAGCCCGGTAATTGTTAAATTAATCATAATGATCTTAAAATATAAAATTTGCATCGGGAAATATAGATTTAGACATGATGCCTATTGATTTTTGTAATCACTTAATTTATGAATTGATAACAGACAAATAATAATATAATTTAATGTTTTTTGTTAGTATTCATGCCCAATTGTGATACTATTCAGGTATTTTATGATTTATGTCATTAAAGGAACTACAGCGTCTAGATGGCCTAATTTTCACAATTCGACTCTCTATACGTAATTTTTCCGGAAGAAAAATAATTTGGCAGTCATTTATCATGAAATCAATAAATTTTGGGGTAATTAGTAAATATCTAATTGATCTGGGAACGCCCCTTTTAAATCGCCAAAATGTGACGTCATCTAAAGAACGGACTTATGAACTAAATTCTGTAGATGATGCGTCATGACGTAAGCCAATGAATTGTCGATCACGTGTCAATCACGCTGCGGATTCTGGACCCTAAATGTGAGTGGGGCGTAAAACTGGTTGTAAATGAGATTTGGCATCAGAAAGTTAGTCTTAAATCACTACGGTGTTTATTTTCGTGGATTTTTTTCTCGACAGAGCTATTTTACAAGTCATAAACTATGAAATAAGTGCCAAAGTAGGTTGTATTATTTAGGTCCTTTAATCATTAATTATTGTATAAATACATCAACGTTTCTTTATATCGTGAGTTCATTAATGTTACTTCCATGTTTGTAAATAGTGTTATAAATGACGCTGCAATTCAGCTTTTATCTGCGAATGTGACATTTTTTGTTGAATAAAATACCGTTAGCTGGAGCTGTATGAAGTTGGCAAGTTAGCTGCGTAAAACTAACTGCGCCAAGTTGTGTGCAGCGCGAAGTTAGATGCTCTGACCAGTTTGGAAACATTATCAAATTAATCATTATTGTCAGTCCAAAATGGTTCATTAGACGTAAACAATAGGGGAAAAGAATGATGGAAGTTTGATTTTAAAAAAAATATTCCAACTTTATGATCAACAATGTACATAGCACATCATAATTATTTTGTTAGTTAGGCAAACTTTTATAATGGCCGTTAGGTTTGGTTTTTATCGCGAATAGAAGCATGTTTGCCACGTCACACAACGTCATCAAAAGTATGACACGCTGTACATATTGACAATTATATGGACTAATATTATGGCCATCGCCATATCTAGTACAATTAATATTAGTGTTGCCTCATTCTACTGAATTTATAAGACGCAACTTTTATGTTATTTTGATATTAACCACTCTCTATCATCACATTCATACTTGTGTCTAACACTGGCTCGGCACTGGCTTAACCCTAATAAGGCCGGGGTGGCCATAATGGCCCCCCTCCCCTCCGCAATTTTTTGTATTGCTCCAAAACGCTGTAAGATGACGCGCCGCTGCTTGGTGACTTTTTTCATTTGGGTCTTGCGCATATTTTAAAACAAAAGTTTTGAAAATCAGACCTACCGTTACGAAGTCACGTGACCTTTTGTCTATGCATGTCAGCCCGAAAATCGCTCAATTTCGTGATTTGTGTACAAAACATAATGGAAATATCAGTTTTTGTAAATCATTGATTATTTGGTCTTGATTATTTGGTCTTGTTTACATTTTATATGTTTGTTTTGGGGTTCAAAATAGATGAATTATAGTTAGAAATAAAATAAACAACAAAAACAATCAAATACATAAGTTTAAAAAAACAAAGAAATACATAAGAAATTATAAAAACAATAGAAAACTTAAGGAAGAACCTGGCTCTTCCAAAAAAATTTGTCGCATTATTATTCCAAATGCTCTAAAGAATATATGTTGTAGTGAAAATCAATGTTTAATTATGAAGAATATATGATTTATGGGTAAAAATATGAATGTAATGACCTTATTTGCATAAATTACCATAAATATGCAAATTAATGAATATAAAAAAAAAATCAAAATTACCATTGTATTCTATACACTTAACTTATCATGCGTGCACATTTTCACGGCGATCGGCCGCTCCGCGGCCGAGATCTTAGGGGGGGGGGGGGGGCCATAATGCCCCCCCCCCCCCCCCCCCGGCCTGCTGAAGACCTCAAATAGCCCGGCCTTTTTAGGGTTAAGCTAGTGGTAGACATAAGTATGAATGGAATTGTCTAGCCTCAGCCTTGGCTCAGCTTAGCCTGGCATTATCGTGAATGGGTAGTATTTGAGGCCAGTGCTAGATGTAAGTATGAATGGGATGTACTGCTGTCGATTTGGAGATGAATTGCCTTCCCTACACGGGTCAACGTGTCAGTCATGTGAAGTCACAGCAGGCATTAGCGAGCATGATGCAGTTACTTTTCTGCTCAACTCTACGCCAAAGCGGACAAAGAAGATGCCAAGGAAAATTTATCTCTTCATTAAAGCTAATATCCCCAATCTGCAGTCTGCAATCGATACATGGCAGCAGGACTTTCTTAGCAGCAATCCCGGTTCTAGATCAGTACAGGAAAACTGGGACATCTTCAAATCTAAGATCACATTCTTCATGAAAAGTCATATTCCATCAAAGATTTCAAAACCCAATAACTCAAGTCCATGGATTACCAATCAGATAAGGAAGAAGATTAAAAGGAAACAGAAACTCTATAATAAGGCCAAGCAATCGGGAGAATGGGGACCATTCCGGGACTATCAAAAGTCACTGCGGAAGGAAATAAGACACAACTACTGGTCTTACCAAAGCAACATGTTTACTGGTTCAGACAAAGCCGACAAAGCCTTCTGGAAGTTCATAAGATCAAAAAAGCAAGATCCAGCGGGCATTTCTCCACTCAAGCATGATGATAAAGTAGTCTTTGACGCCACAAGAAAGGCGAAGGTATTTATTCAACAATTCCAGTCGGTGTTCACAGCTGAAGATACAACAGTTCTACCCAATCTTGGAGAATCCAACGTCCCTACGATGGAGAACATTTCTATCACACCAAATGGAGTCCAGAAGCTTTTAGAGGCCATCAAGACTGATACAGCTACTGGTCCAGATGGAATCCCAGGCCAATTTCTGAAGAGTTTCGCCAAGGATCTAGCACCAGTTTTGTGTTTCATCTTCCAGCAGTCACTGAACACTGGACAGGTACCATCAGACTGGCGCCTGGCGAACATCACACCAATTTTTAAAAAGGGAGACAAAAGCACTATCGTCCTGTTTCCGTAACATAGATATGCAGTAAGTTGATAGAACATATCATCTTCAGTCAGATAATGCACCACTACGATACCAACAACGTACTACACGACTCTCAACATGGTTTCCGAGCAGGCCGCTCATGTGAGACCCAGTTAATTGTGACAGCCGAAGATCTGGCACGTTCACTGGACCAAAAAGACCAGGTTGATGCGATTGCTCTGGATTTTTCCAAAGCTTTCGACCGTGTCCCCCATGAGCGCCTCTTACTCAAACTCAGACACTACGGCATCCGAGGCGAACTACAGCAATGGATCAGATCATTCCTCATAGCTCGATCCCAGCGGGTGGTTGTAGATGGACAAGCATCTGACACGATCCATGTGTCATCTGGTGTTCCCCAAGGAACGGTACTGGGCCCCCTTCTGTTCATCACATTCATAAATGACATCTCCCATGGTATCACGTCTAAGCTTCAGCGGGACCTTGACCGCCTTCATCAATGGTCTCTTACCTGGCAGATGAAATTCAACACAGAAAAATGTCATCTTCTACGGTTCTCACTCCGTCGAAACAACATTGAAGGCAATTACCTACTGGGCAATACTCAACTTACAGCAGTTCAAAACTACAAATACCTGGGTCTTACCTTTTCTCACAACCTATCCTGGCAAAAACACATTGATGGAATTGCATCGAAATCCAACCAAATGCTCGGGCTTATCAATAGGAATCTACGACGCTCTTCCCAGAAGATCCGACAACAAGCCTTCTTCTCCCTAGTCAGACCTCGCTTGGAATATAATACAGTCTGGAATCCATCTACAAAGAAGAGCATCTCAAAGATTGAAGCTGTACAGAGGCGAGCAGCAAGATTCGTTCTTCAACAATTCCGCCATTATGAGAGTGTGTCTGCTATGATTCAACAACTTCAATGGACTACACTGGAAAGACACAGACACATCTCCTGCCTTAGCCTCCTCTACAAAATTCAGAATGGCATGATAGTAATTACACCTGACCAACTACTCACACCAATGGCCCCAAGCATCACCAGACAATACCACCCAAATAAGCTCAAGCATATACCTACTCGAACTCAGCTTTACCAGAACTACTACTTCCCACGAACTGTCACAGCATGGAATGCGCTCCCCAATAATATCTTGGCTTCTACATCATTAGGAGCCTTTGCGGGAGCAGTTGCCTCAATCGGCAATTAACGGAACACCTCACCGGTTCCCCTCGACTCTACGTCCTGACTGATGGACCCTGTCGAGTACCCAAGTAGAAGTAGAAGTCATTGACTGTGTGAGGGACACAATATTGATATCAAGCGGGTAGCGCGCAAATGCATACTGTACGCGTTTGTAACATTTGTGTAATATGAATAGTACATTATGAGTGCACCTAGTAAAGTGAGCGGTACGAGCTTGTTCTAAACATGCGTATAACCCACATGAATAGTGACGTTGCAAAATGCCTTCTAATCGGATTCAAATTAAATCCTCAGCCACCATGCTGTACATGTACATAAGTATAGGGCACGTGACTTCGCGCGTGATCAGTTTACCTTCTACTTGTACAGCGGCAGTTGAAGTCATACTTGTATGGCCCGAAGCCCCCATCGAAAAGGCAGATCCTGAACAAAGAACATACAATGTACAAATAAAATTAACACTGTAAATTCACTCATGCATCAAGTCCATTGTAAGCTGCTAAGTCATGAAAGCTGAGCGACTTCTTACTCAACTATTTACTCATTTGGGCAGAAATCAGGCATGTTTTCATTGTACTTGTTCTCTACCATACATTGTTTTTCTTTGTGCATGAGGTGTCATATAAAAGATACAAATATGAATTTGTATGCAGTGTTTGTCCTTTTTCAAAATAAGTTCATTATTTTACTACCGTAAAAACTCACCCAAACTTGCAATTTCTGCGTGCAAATATGATTTTGGTAACACCAATTTCCATTGTTTTAATTCAGTTATACGTGAATTATGTGCCATTAGTTGTACATCAAAGTGAAGAAGACAAACATAGCTTTTGATTCATGTATATCTCATCAAAGAAATTAATCATTATGACGAACCATTTCTGCCATGAAATCCGGTTTTGTTTTTTCTGGGACAATTTATTTCAATAACTGTATACATTTACATCATAATTATTTGTAAATTATACAAACTTTTATTATGGCCTTCATCCTTCTTCGTCATGAAAGGAGCAAGTATAGTAGTCAATATCTGTTTGGTGGCTTCTTTTGGATCTTGCTTATTTTTCCAAATATTAAGAACTTCCACAAAAGGGCTTCCAGTCTGAACACGGCAACAACGGGTTTCGATCTCTTGTAGGTTGGGAATGCTGAGGCCAAGACTTGTCCCAACCTTGTAGTACTGATCAGGAGGTATGTCGCTGGAAATAAGCGCGATGTCCAAATCTGTAACCTCGTCATCTAATGTTGGTCTGGATCTACCAACAATTAAATCAAAATGAAATGTCATTGCTACTCAATGTGCAAATAATAGAGTTAAAATAACAATGGTATGTTCCAATCTGAAATTAGTTTACAAAATATACTTCCCTTGGTCGATGATTCGGGAACTATATTTTTGGCACCTCCTTTTAAATACATGTATTTATTTCCAAACTAAATAGGCCAAATACTAAAAAATATTACATATACATTCACATCGAAGCTAGAAGATATTACTAAACCCGTTGCTTTTGTACGGGATCCAGGCGGACTATGTTCCTATATGGGGATTTCAAAATCTCGTAGTAAACGTTTATTACTTTTTCAAACATGTAGCTTATTAATGTGTCAGTGTTGAGAAGGGGAATTGTTAACAAATATTAATTGATATGAATAGTCGTCCACTTGAAGGGATAATTGAGTTGTGATATAGAGGGCGCTACACAAACAAAGATAATGTGAGATACTGACAATCTGAGTGTAAATTTGAAATAGCATACAATTTTAATTACATAGCTAACTTTATTGATAAAAATCGGTTCAGAAACGGCTGAAATTTCCACAAACATAATAATTTGTAATAATCGTGGGGCCCCACAATAAATCGATAATTTTGAACCAGCCTTTAAACAAACAATAGCTGTTGATTACTCTTTATCTACTCAGTATTCTAACAAAACATCACATGCACAATATTGTAATACAATGGTTGAAACCGATGAGTTTTTAGAGGGCAAACCTTGTGATTTAAATACGGCTCTTTTTTCAACCATAACATGTTTTTTTACTTAGTCCTTTGTAACGTTTATATTCTTTTCGAGCATGGTAGGGTTATAACTATTTTATTCAATGTTATAGTCCAGGTTTTAGTTACAAAAATTAAGTTTAACCAAAACTGTATTCTCTGAACCAAAACTATCTTTTTTGATTAAAAAAAGTTTTGGCCGATTTAGTGTCACAAATATGAATACTAATGAGCAACATCGTAAAAAAAAAATAGACCGAAAACAGATCTAGGAATTATACTGTGTAATTGTGTGTCTTCAGTAAAACACGCACTTCATTAACTTACATTTTCTCGGTCTCTTTGTTAGTGTGAGTTGCAGAATATGCGTGGTTGGGATCCTGGCCCGTGTGCTCATCGCCCGCTAGGACACGCACGCAGTCCCATTTTTCATTTCTTGCTGCTAGATGAAACGCTGTCGAATCGTTGACCGTCTAATAGTAAAGTTAAAGGGATAGTTCAGTTTTGGGGTAGAGAGGGCGCTGCACAACACCATTTTGTTGTGAGGTTATGAAAAGCTGAGTGTCGAATTCGAAAGCGCATGGAGTTTTAATGGCAAAATAAACTTGATTTTTGTCAAAATCGGTTCAGAAAAGGCTGAAATATTAATCAATATATTCGATCGTATATAAATCTGGGCCGCAGATATATTCAATGAAATAAAACATGTTTACACTTTTTCAAACATTTTCAAAAGCGGTTTTTATCTATTTCTGGATTATCTCTTGATTTAAAGGGATAGTTGAGTTCTGGTAAATAGAGTAAAGTTTTGGGCAAACTAAATTTGAGTAACCAAAACCTGCACCATGACATTACAAACTGATAGTTACTCCACCATGCTAGAAAGGAATACAACATTACAAACGACTAAGTAAACAGCCTGTAATCATTAAAAAAGAGCCATTCAAACTCAAGAAAAAAAAAATCATCGGTCCCAACCATTTTAAATCAAATATCGTGCATTTGATGGTTTGTAAAAATAGTGATTAGACAGAGAGATCATCAACAACTATTAAACAACTTCTGTTGAAAATTTCTGAAAAAAGGAAGCTTTTAACAAAAATTGTAACGGTTGCTTCAAAATTCTCTAATAATTGTGGGACCCCAAATTTATTACAAGTGGTAACGTTTATGGATATTTCTGCCGTTTCTGAACCGATTTTTATCAAATAAAGTTGATTCCGTCATTAAAATTGTATGCGCTTTCAATTTGACACTCAGTTTTTTATTATCTCACAACAAAAATGTTATGTGTATCGCCCTCTATAGCAAAACTTAACTATCCCTTTAATCATTATTTCAACAAAACATCACATCCATAATTTTGTATGGAAAACGGTTGAAAGCAATGTTTTTTTTTAAAAGCGCCCTCTTGTGATTGAATTGCTCTTTTTGAATGATATCAGGCATGTACTTAGTCGTTTATAATTTTGTATACCTTTCTAGCATGGTGGAGTTATAACTAATTGGTAATAATGTCACTGTACAGGTTTTGATTACTTAATTTCAGCCTTACCAAAACTGTATTACCCCTTTAAACAATCGACGTTGGAGTTAATTTTGTTTCCTTACATCCGGATGCATTAACCCCTGAGTTGACGTTAACAGTAGATGATGTGCCTTTAATGCTGTCTGAAGTTCATATTTCGATACAAATATTTACTACGCGATTTTGCATGTGTAATATTTCAATTTCAAGCAGATTTGGATATTCTCTCAAACGTAATGTTAACTTTTCTTTAAATGAAGAGATATCTTCCAAAAGGCGCTATACCCACTTTTTCAACTTTCGAGGAAATCAGGTTTCTTTGCCAAAGTTTGCACACGTGCCTATATATATGTGTATATCGTTAAATCAATTTTTATGGAAAGTGGATTTAGAGCCTTTTGGAACTGAGCTCTTCAAATATTTATAAAGTGGATATTTTAAATCAATTAACACATAATTAAAACAAAATTTCAGTTGAAATATCAAAGTGTACATCAAACGCCTTAACATGCTTAATGAAGGAGACTACTAACAATGTTATTAAGTTTGTTTAATCGTGAACTACTAGTTTGATTTTACTATAACACGCATATACTTAATATACCTCAGCCGTATGTTTAAGGACGATAGTAAAATATGACTGACATCCCGCTATGTTAATACATGACTCATCAGGTTCGTTTTTACAATACTGCGTTACTATACATTGTAGTTCTTATTATACATCAACTATTATACAAATAGTGCATGGTTTGGAGTTGAATATACCAGAATAGACAACGATACATTTTTGATTTCTCGAGAGCGATTATATTGCATCGAGGCCGCAGGCCGAGTGCAATATAATCGCACGAGGAACTGATTTTGTTATCATGTTGATAAACCCAAATTGACCTTGCTCAAATTGTGAGTGTTCTCTCGTCGGCCCTGCGTATTTTGTACAAGGGCCAGCGCGTATTAAAAATAATTGCGCGCTCAGTAATCAACCAATAGGAATGCTCAATTTCCCTTAATTATGACGTCATCATCTTATATAATACAGTATTACTGATTCAATTAATACTTTAGTTCGGTTATCACGTAGCGCCTTATATTGAAAGTTAAACAAGTTGAAGAACAGCATAAACAAATACGTAAACATTTTGTTCGTACCCAATCACATGAACTCCATCCTTTACTAAAACAGAGAGGACATTCGCCAAACTGTTTATATTATTTACAATCTGTACTAACTATTCTGTAGATAAACTTTGGCACGATTTTGTGACAGATGTATCGATGTAAATTTGCATGATTTATTGATTATATTTCAATCACGCAGTACTAGTTTTACCTTTCTATCAACACTGCTGCCATGACCAAGAAGTACATTCACCACATCCACATGTCCAAATTGCGCAGCCACGTGAAGGGGGTGTTCCGATCCTTATCTGATACCTCGACATCCGCTTTTTTTCCCAATAAGTACTTGACAACAGGCGTTTGACCACTGCGGATTAAGTAGTTCAAAATAAAGTAAGATTCAAAATGTCTATCCTTATTAAAACAAAAAGATCGCCTTTAGTGGCGTTGGACGGGGATGGGTTATATATCCATACTAAGCAACGTAACTCAGAACCATCACAACAAGGATCTAGAAACTTTGTTGAAAAGTGCACCAAGTGATGCGTGATTAATACAAATAAATATTGGTGTGATCTGATATGCATTCCACGAAGTAATGTGTGCAAATTACACGTTAATATGATGATATCTGGCCCAAAAATTAGCAAAAATGCAAGAGGTTATTCACCAGCTCATTGCACTTACGTTGTACACGGCTCAAACAACCCCGTAGATAGTATTTAACATCCGAGTACTTCAATCGTAAATATCTTTTGAACGAAATAGAACACACTCAAGATGCTCATCGTGTGCAGTATAATGAAGTGACGTCCGATCCTCACTACTACATTCACATCCACATCCACGCTTTGGTCCAACAGGAATCTAACAACACTGAAATGGTCCCTGAATAGATATGCATTGATTATTAAACCAATCGCATTAAATGAGTCTTGTTAATTTATCAAGCACATCATTGGTATCAAGGTGTTGTATGTTAAATAATGGACATACTATAACTCATGTCATTTACATTAATTATGAGTGTAAAATAAAAAGGTCCTCGATTGAGAAAGGTCTTCGATTGAAAAACAGTCAAAGAAAAATTAATTTAGTCACATGTTCAAGAATTAATATCATTGTTGTTAATGATTTCAATTTAATCTGCGTTATGCGTACACAATGCCCACTTTTCACTAATCCATTTCTCACCGATAAGCAGCATAATGAAGGGCAGTCCATCCTCCTGAGTTCTCGGCTGTAATGTCTGCGCCACCACTGATGAGAACTCGAACGCACTTAAGGTGCCCTTCCTGTGCAGCAGCATGAAGCGGCGCATAACCATCGTTATCAGCTGTATTCACATCCACGCCTTGATTCAACAGGTATCGCACAACATTGCACTGTCCACTAGATATACATGCATTGAAGCAATTGCATGAAATGAGTCTTGTTAATTTTTCAAGCACATTTATATCAAGGTGCTATATGTTCGATACTAATGAACATTATTAAATTATGCTGTTTACATTAATTACGATTATGAATTAATTCACGTCTTCGATTAAACAAATGCAAATTATTGCTTACCGAAAAATGAACAAGCTTACATGTTATATCAGGTATAATCAATATCCTAATTGGTTTCATTTTAATCAGGAACATGCGTACAACATTCACACTATTTAATTGTCCATTTCTTACCGAGACGCAGCTTCGAGATTGGCGGTTCTTCCATTTGAGTCCCCGGCTGTAGGGTCGGCTCCCGCACTAATGAGCTCACGAACGCACTCAAAGTGCCCTTCATGTGCAGCGAGATGAAGCGGCGTCCAATCGTTACCTGTTGTATTCACATCCACGCCCTGTTCCAACATGAATCTCACAACACTAATATGGCCCCTGAATAGACATGCATTGATGATTGAATCTATCGCATTAAATGAGTCTTGTTAATTTATCAAGCACATTATTTGGTTTCAAGGTGTTGTATGTTAAAAATGTATATGTATAAATCAAAATGTTTACATTAAAGGGATATTGTCCATATCCTCAAAATCCAATTGCAATTCTAGCCTTGTTTTATTCGTACCAATAATAAAAGCATGGGGACCGGTTTCGGTTTTTGAAATTTCCATTTTTTTTTTCAAAAGATATTTACGACTTAATTGTTCGGATATGAAATTTTCTACGTCAGACCTTTTCAGCCGTGAACAAAATGAGTGCATTGTCCAAAATTACTTTCAACTGAAGTTTTTCAAATTTCCATTTCGTTCAAAAGATATTAAGATTGAAGCTTTCAGATATGAAATAGGGTACGGGATAATTTAAGCCGTGTACAAAGTAAATGCGATAGGTAAGTGAATATCACTTTGCACTTTCGCTCATTTCTCAGCCAAATAACATCCAATTTTTCACACATTACTTTTTTGACATATCAGATCACAGCAATACACATTTTATTAATCACTCACTACTTTTCGTATTTGTCAACACAGTTACAAGATGAAATGAGAGGTAACTTGCTGATTGGTCTACATTAATTTAGTCTACTTGAAAAATATTAATTCGGGAGCTTTTGATTATAATTAGGGAGTATGATTAGGGATAGAAGTCTGGATTAGGGTAAGGGTTAGGTTTGGGGTAAGGAGTCATTTTCGAAGTTGGGGAAATTGAAGTTAAAGGTAGTAGACCAAATGGGTTGTAGACCGACTGAGTGTAGACCAAGTGAACATAAACCAAAAAAAAAATGGTCTTCGATTGAGTAACCACATCATTTCATCACATTTTCAAGCAAGTACAATTTATCTCATTATTGTTGATGTTTTGAATTAAATAATTATGTTATATGCGTACAAAATGTACACTATTTACCCATCCATTTCTTACCAATAAACAGCATGATAAAAGGCGGTAAATCTGTTTGAGTCCCTGGTTGTAAGGTCGGCTCCCGCTCTGATGAGAAGACGAACGCATTCAAGGTGCCCTCCTAATGCAGCAAAATGAAGTGACGTCCGATCATCGTCATC
>JBAMJV010012242.1:0-5000 GCA_037951105.1 Echinarachnius parma | reverse complement strand
TCTTGTTATTATTTTGATTCTAATCGGATTTGATATTATTGACAAGTCTGTGTAACACGTCATATGTTATGATTATGTATTATTATAGAATGTGCAGTAGACCCTACTATGGGCCCATGTCAAAAGTGGAATGTTGCAAAACATGTTATTGTTAATTTGAATTCTCCATTTATTTAGAGATATGTAATATAACGGTTGTTGATGCGGTCACACAATAAGTATGCATTTGGCAACCTGTTGTTTTTTTTAATTTCGACTAGGGGCAAATGCACATGCCAAATCACTAACCTTTACAAACAAGGCAACCCTAACAAACTTGCTTTTCAGTGATACCGAATTCAAATAATCTATAATAATTATCATAGGGACAAGAGAGGGTGACAACTCAAACTTGAAAAGTTTTGTTGTAAGCGGGTTTGTAATCCTCACATGGTAATACATGTCATTGAGTAACCATACTTATCTCACTATACTGTATGACATACGAATATAGGACACAAAAGACATGGACGGTAGGTACATGCGTATATTAATTTCATAGCAATTACTTGAGATGTATATCTATAAAGTATCAAATACAGACACCAGCGTACCCAGGATTTTTTTAAGGGGGGGGGGGGGGGGGGGGGTGGTGTCCGTAGAAAATACTACCACTACTACAACTACTACTGCTACTACTACTACTACTACTACTACTGCTACTACTGGCGTACTGGTGGGGGGGGGGGGGGTGGGGGGGCTCTTGCCGCCCAAATAAAGTTCCAATCATGGCTTATATCTAATTCGATACCAGAAATTGAAAAAAGGTATTTTTTTAGACAAGATAACTAAGATTTTGCTTCAGTCAAGTCAAATGTCCTTCCCAAGTATGCACCAGATGGCATGATTTCAAGTAAAACATTGCAAAATCACCCTTACGGTGCACGGGCGGACACCCACCTACGATCACACCCTCCCATCACCCTTCCCCCTCTCGGTTATTGTTTCGCTACTTCGGGAATCGAGTTATTTATCTACGTCTGGAATACAATGTTTCATGTTGTTGTTTCATTAATAAAGTGGCTTTTGAGGTTTGGACTGTTTATGTCACTTTGCGAATAATATTTTGGTGGGTGCATATTTGACGCATTTATCCACATTAAAGTACATGTCGGCACGTCAGAATGTTTGTATCTAGGTATGCACCAGATTGCACAGTTTCAAGTCTAAAATGCAAAAGCTCCCTACCGTGGGTGGGGGGACACCCACACCCTTCCCCCACTCAGCCGCTTCGCTCCCTCGCAATATCCGGTGGTGATACGGATTTGTTTAGCTGCCCCAAAACAAGTTTTTGCTCATTACGCCATGTCTACTACTACTACTACTACTACTACTACTACTACTACTACTACTACTACTACTAATACTAATTCCACTACTAATACCAGTACCACTACTACCAGTGGCGTAGCGACGGGGGGTTGGTGGGGGGGGAGGGGGGGCACGTGCCCCCCCCCCTCCCCCCAATAATTTGGAAAAAAACAACAATAGAAAACATAAGGGGACATTTTTTGAACAAACAAAGAAATACATAAGGTTTGACCCCCAATAATTTGGGGGGACTACTACTACTATTTATTGTAATAATACTACTGTATACCTCTGCTATAAGTGATTGTATGTCTTCGCTGCTGTTACAACATAATCGATACTTGTTCAACACAATGTTGGGTACTTACCTTCAGTTCTTGGATGAATCGATATCGGTTAACGGTAACACAGATTGGATGAACTTGTCTGATGTAATGCAGTCTAAACTACAATCTCCGTGCTGGCCAAATGGTATTGAACTACCGCCGTCATGGATTACTATCTAAATGGCGCATTCATGTGGGTATTTCCCATCGACACACTAGATTGCCGCGCTCGCGTATGGCGCGCCATTTGCCAATAATCCGAATAAACAACTGTTTATCGACGATAAACACTGTTTAGATAAACGTTAAATGTTTATTGAGATAAACTATGTTTATCGACTAATAAACATAGTTTATCGCGATAAACACTGTTTATCAGCGATAAACACTGTTTATCGACTGATAAACAGAGTTATTTTGATAAAAATATTTTTGAGGGGGCTCCCCAACATAGGGATGGAACCCCCCAGTCTTTTGGACAGGGTCCATAAAGCGATTGGCGGTGCCCCCCTTGCCATCCTTAAAATATTGTTAATCCCTCCCCTTTCCTCCCCTCCCGACATTTTTTCCCCATTCTCTGTACTATTTAATTAAAACCCTAAAATCAAAGATGGTTAACACACTTTACATCCCCTTGTTCATACCTACCCACCCCCCTGCCCCACCCCCCTGGCTACCCCTAGACCATTCCATAAAACATTGTTATACCTTCCCCGTTCTTCTCTCCCGACACTAGTCCATGCTCATGGTTCATACTCTAATTCAATCCTTAAAGCAAGGAGTGTAACATATACATAGACTGTATGGGAGGACAATAAGTGTCGAGAGGGGAGGAAGGGTGGAGGGCATAACAATGTTTTATGAATGGCAAGGGGTAACCAAGGGGGGGGGGGGGGGTGGTAGGTCTGGATAAGCGGATATAAAGTGTATAATTATGTTATACCTCCTTGGTTTCAGGGTTTTAATTAGATATGAACAGAGAATGGGGAATACTGTCGGGAGGGGAGAAAATGGAGGGATTAACAATCTTTTATGGATGGCAAGGTGGGCACCGCCAATCGCTTTATGGACCCTTCCAAAAGACTGGGGGCTCCATCCTTATGTTGGTGTATTTGACGCATTTATCCACATTAAGAGTAACATGTCGGCACGTCAGAATGTTCTATCTAGGTATGCACCATATTGCACAGTTTCAAGTCTAAAATGCAAAAGCTCCCTACCGTGGGTGGGGGGACACCCACACCCTTCCCCCACTCAGCTCGCTTCGCTCCCTCGCAATATCCGGTGGTGATACGGATTTGTGTAGCTGCCCCAAAACAAGTTCTTTGCTCTTTACGCCATGTCTACTACTACTACTACTACTAATAATAAGTAATAATAATACTAATTCCACTACTAATACCAGTACCACTACTACCAGTGGCGTAGCGACGGGGGGTGGTGGGGGGGGGGGGGCGGGCACGTGAGCCCCCCCCCCCCACAATAATTTGGAAAAACAACAATAGAAAACATAAGGGTTTGACCCCCAATAATTTGGGGGACTACTACTACTATTTATTGTAATAATACTACTGTATACCTCTGCTATAAGTGATTGTATGTCTTCGCTGCTGTTACAACATAATCGATACTTGTTCAACACAATGTTGGGTACTTACCTTCAGTTCTTGGATGATCGATATCGGTTAACGGTAACACAGATTGGATGAACTTGTCTGATGTAATGCAGTCTAAACTACAATCTCCGTGCTGGCCAAATGGTATTGAACTACCGCGTCATGGATTACTATCTAAATGGCGCATTCATGTGGGTATTTCCCATCGACACACTTAGATTGCCGCGCTCGCGTATGGCGCGCCATTTGCCCAATAATCCGATAAACACTGTTTATCGACGATAAACACTGTTTAGATAAACGTTAAATGTTTATCGAGATAAACTATGTTTATCGACTAATAAACATAGTTTATCGCGATAAACACTGTTTATCAGCGATAAACACTGTTTATCAGTCCTGATAAACAGAGTTATTTTGATAAAATATTTTGAGGGGGCTCCCCAACATAAGGATGGAACCCCCCAGTCTTTTGGAAGGGTCCATAAAGCGATTGGCGGTGCCCCCTTGCCATCCTTAAAATATGTTAATCCCTCCCCTTTCCTCCCTCCCGACAGTTTTCCCATTCTCTGTTCATATTTAATTAAAACCCTAAAATCAAGGAGGTAACACACTTTATATCCCCCTGTTCATACCTACCCCCCCCCCCCCCCCCCCCCTGGCTACCCCTAGACCATCCATAAAACATTGTTATACCTTCCCCTTTCTTCTCTCCCGACACTAGTCCCATGCTCATGTTCATATCTAATTCAATCCTTAAAACCAAGGAGGTAAATGAGACTATAGTGTCGAGAGGGGAGAAGGGGGAGGGCATAACAATGTTTTATGAATGGCAAGGGGTAACCAAGGGGGGGGGGGGGGGGGGGGGGTGGTAGGTCTGGATAAGCGGATATAAAGTGTATAATTATGTTATACCTCCTTGGTTTTAGGGTTTTAATTAGATATGAACAGAGAATGGGAATACTGTCGGGAGGGGAGAAAATGGGAGGGATTAACAATCTTTTATGGATGGCAAGGGGGGCACCGCCATCGCTTTATGGACCCTTCCAAAAGACTGGGGGCTCCATCCTTATGTTGGGGAGCCCCTCAGAGCATGAATAAAACCTAGGGTCACCGCCCATATAATATGGAGCATGATTTTTGCTAGGGCATACGGCACTGGGTTTGGCCATATAGCGCCACTAACGACGGCTGACGAATAACTCTGTTTATCGACCGATAAACAGAGTTATTTTGATAAACACTGTGTATCGATAAACTATATTTATCGGACTGATAAACACTGTTTATCGCCGATAAACAGTGTTTATCGCTCGATAAACAGTGTGGGCTTGCTCAATACAGGCTCTGTATTAAAGGACAATGCATTCCAAGGAAAATGCTGCTTTCATATACTTGAATAGATTAGGAGGGAACAATCTCTGAAAGTTAGAGCATAATCGGGCAAGAAACATGAAAACTATGGCTCTTTGAAGATGTCCATCTATTCCTATGGCATGGGCGTAGACAACGGGGGGGATGAGGGGGATGACGTGTACAATCATCCCCCCCCCCAGGTTTTAGGGAAGGATATTTTTTTCTGTATGTATCTGTATACGAGTGGGAAAGAAAACATTAGTTGTATGAGCTAAGACTTGTTAATTCTAACGTTAACAAAGTAGTTTATACATCCAATTTCAAAATTTCGCTGCGCGCTTCACGCGCGAAC
>JBAMJV010012241.1:0-39418 GCA_037951105.1 Echinarachnius parma | reverse complement strand
GCCCTTAATACCATTGAGCGATCATGCACATTCTCTCGGCACAATGCTGAGTGCACAGTCTAACAAAGGCGCGCCGATTACTCGTTATTACGGGCAGTATAAGTGCAATTTATCAAGCACTGACTTGGTAAAAATTGACAAAAAACGAAACCTGACATGGTGTCACTAGATCACAGCACCCTAAAACAAAAACTACACGACCAAAATTACTGTTCTTGGTATCGTTTTTCATTGGAAAAAAAACACCCTATCAGATGGATATAATTATTTTGGAACCATAGTTTGGGAAGTGCCCCGTTCGGGTTTTTTGGGGGCCACCCTGCATAGTATCTAAAGATATTTGCATTACTGCTTTTACTTCAAAAAAGTTATCGAGGTTTAACAAATGGAATACATGTACTTAAACCATGTTAGAGCGATCTCTGATCTACAGTTTGGCGGAAGGCGTTGATTCCATATAGTGTGTTCTTCATAGACGGCAAAGGCTCCATTTTGGCATTTCCGGTTTCTACGACGCAATTTGCCATAATTTATCCTGGTGGTCAATCGTGGACGTTCTAGAAATTCCCGTAGCTTTAATTGACCCTCCTCTCGATGACGTCTGAGGATTTTACAGACCGTAAACTGTGATGTTCCAACGAAATAGTGGACATTGCTTGTTGACAACCCTTCATGGCGGAGCACAAGCATCGTGTTGCGTGTAGCCAACGGCGTTGGACAGAGTATGGCCTAGGGAGCCTCTGTGCCAATTTTGGTTGAAAATTGTACAGCCAACCATGAGAAATGACACATAATGATGAATTGTTGGACACACGCTTTGGAGAGGGAAAAGGGCCAATCATCAAAGGTCCTGCCTTTCAAAGCCCAAAACAAACGGCTAAATTAATTAATGCAAATTCATGCAACCATTTATTGTTCATTGGTAGCTTGGATACATTATAAAGTCATTATTTTAAGTCTAAAATGGTTTATTAGGCGCAAAAATTAGAGAAAAGGATTGAAGTTGGATCTAAAACAAAAATCCAACTTTATGACCAACAGTGTACATTATGTACAAATCAAATCTGCTGACATAGAGATTTAAGCATTTGTATTACATGTATTAGATTGCAAGCAATTTTGCTTAAATCCAAGCAAAATGCTTAAAGGATCTAATGTAGTTACTTTGTTGACATGTGCAAAAAGTGACGAGTGGTTGATACAAGTTATATTGTTGTTATTTGATATATCCACTGGGTGTTGTGTAATGAGTAATGAGCAAAAAAGCAAAGTGATGTTAACTAACTTATTTTTCTCACTTTGTACACAATTTTGACGATCCAGTGGATTATTCAACATCTGACACTTCAATCGTACATATCTTTTTAACGAAAGGGAAATCTGAAAAACCGAAACCTGTCTCATAATTGTATTGTTAATACAAATAAAACAAGGTATGAGGGAACCGCTATAATTCCAATTGAATGTTGCGGATTTGGACAATGTTACTAAGTCCCTTCAAATTTCTTGCCTACCTGTCTTTTTTTTTTAGAGAATACCGGCCCAGGTCAGAGCCGTCTATATATACGGCTCTGGCCCAGGTTACTAAACAGCATCCTCTTGAGTTAAGATCTGTTATTATGAGAGACCTGAAGGTGTCTTTCTACCGGAAGAGTGGAGGGGGGGGGGGGGGGGGGGGGGGTTGGGCTCACGTCGAGCCACCCATTAATTTGACAAACATTACAAACATGAGCGGACACATTTTTAATATAAAAAAGAACAAACAAACATAAGGTGTGCCTCCTGTCCAATCAGTCCAACGCACTTGGTCACTGCTCTTCTATAATCACAGCACTCCACTCGCTACGCCACATCGCACGAATAATTCTCCAGCTATTGCAACTTTGAATTTTACATTAAAATCATTTATTGCTTCATTCAAAACGAAGTAAAACAAATTCTTATTTGTTAGTGAACACTAAGCTCTTATATCAATAATAATAATCAACGCTATTTTGTGGTTGATTTTGACCACTTATTTTCTTAATCTAGCGCTATAACTTCGATTTACCTTTCACCTTGTTGCTCTTATATATTTCCCAAATATCCAGGACATTAGCGACTGAATAATCAAATCTGAGAGTATAAACATCGAAATCACTCACATTCTACGTATAAGTCATACAAATTCAGTCTTCCGTACCATTATGAGTTATGCACTATAAAAAACACTTACCGTATCTTACAGAATCGATCTATAATGACACATAATCGATCTACATAGTTATATTACATCATCAAAATGTATACAATAATAAATCTTTGCACCAGACATACTCCTATTTTATCACCATGAGAATTATAACGAGTGCGAGTGTTTGATTTTTGCTTTTATCTAATGCTTGAAAACATGATTATTTGCAAATAATTATCCAACATAAAGCGATCAGCGTTGGTTTACAAATTATGACATAACAGGTAGCATAATTATTTTAGCTCTTGAAATAATTTGTAAGTTCATTCAATCACATAACATTATTTTTGAACGGTACTTCATGTCTTACTCTAATAAATTGACTACTTGCATTTTTATAATTACAACGTATACCGTAGAACACCATCGTCAAGCACCCCCAAGCACCTATACGCATCTTGCTTTTAAAGACGTTTCCATGAGATTCACCTCCATTATTATCCTCATGAATATTCCTCACCATTATTTGCATTCTTGATTAAAGTTTCCCGTTTGGACAGAGAGCGGGCGCTCTTTAAAAGCAAGATGTATATTGGTGCTTGGGGGTGCTTGACGATGGTGTTTTACGGTATGGTCATGCGTCGTGAGGTCGCCTCCTTTTGCGTTACATGCCATTTTGGGCTTCTGCGGGACAATGTTACAGTTGAGAGCAAATATTTTCTGAGGAAGACCCCCTACCCTATCAAAACTATACATTTTCTGAAAGGAAATTGTCCAAGGAACCCAAATATGCACCCAGAATTAACACTGGGTGTACAGGTAATTATTCATATTAACCAAAACATGAAATTTTGTGTACAGTTTTAGAGGTCAATAATTTCCTGATAACTTTTTCTAAAGTAGCTCTAGACAAGAAATTATAATATTTTCTTGCAGAGCAGACTTAGACCTTTACAGCAATATAATATTGTATGGGGTAAATTATTATTTTACAAGAGATTTTTTCATTCATACTTATTAATTTTTTGTTTTAATAATCATTAATTTTCAGTAAGTAGGAGTCACTAGATGAATGGAATATACAGTAAAGCCTAAATATGATGAGCCATAATACAGTTTGATAAGTAAGCTTTCATTTGATACCAAATTTGTTTTCTGAAACCTTCTATTTTTTAAGATATTAACGTTTTTACCAAGAATTCACCAAATGTATCGGTCAAGATTGTGCCCCCCGCATTGAGTCTGTACATGAAACCCCCAATTTTCTTTGTTTGTGTTGATTTAATACAAATTTGATTAGGCAAAGACACTTTTCAATCATTTGACATTGAAGTTCAATGTTTTAGCTTTCATTTGATACCAACATTGTTGTTATACATCCAGTTTTCACAAAGTTATTGACGTTTTAGGAAAAATTACACTTTGAGAGGCATTTTCCCATAGACTTTGTACACGGGCGCCGCTTCCTGCGGCGCCGCTTCCTGTGCCACCCTCTTGCTCCAACCTTAAAATAGCTGTATCTCCATTTTGGAAAGAGGTATACCTTTGAAACTTTGCATACAGATAGCATTCTGGTAGTTCTTTAAAATGATAACAAATTTGTTAGGAAGGATTTTGTAGTTTTGAAAAAAATTAAAGAAAATGTTTGCAAAAAATCCCAAAATGTAACGGTGCCACCCTATTTGGGAGGCGAGTTCATGACACATGACCATATAATTGTGTAAACTCCGAACAGATGGTTCTCATTTCGTAGGTAAACTAGTCATTAAACTACACTCGTATTAGACGTTCACATAATTTGTTGTCAAATAATGATTAATGTATGGTTTAATTCATAATTTGTGTCTGCTTCAGATTTAATTAAGTATCACCATTTTATTTTTAAAAACATTACAGCACAGTGTAGTAAAAAGCATCGATAATAATGAGTGGAAGACATTTAATGTCGTTGCAGTTGCAGTTGTTGTTGACTTTATTTCAGTCTATTTCTTGATGATGTTGTATTCCGGACCGTACGGATAGTGTGTAATATTTCTCGCGCCATCATCGGTGAGGACGAGGATGTTGTGTTCCCGGTAGCCTCCTGCCCCAGGCTCTCCTTCGGGTACGGTGATCATGGGTTCCATGGAAACCACCATATTGGGCTCGAGCACGGTCTCGATGTCCTCTCGGATCTCCAAGGCTTGGTTATTTAAAAAAAAGGAAGCAGACGTACATAGAATAGTAATTTGAGAACACAATTAAAGACATACAAAAAAAGGTCGCGTTCAATTCAATTGATAATAATCCAATTCATAGTTTTATTACGATGCACTTCTTAAAACGGTTGTTTTATTGTGTGTATTGATTTAAGCATATAACTTGGCCTCTAGATTTTGATATTTTTTGGGGTCAAAACTTTAAAGGGGTAGTATAATTTTGGTAAGACTGCAAAGCCTGCAAAAAAACATTACAGACTAATAGTTATAACTCCACCATGCTCAAAATGTATAGAAAATGAACAACTAAGTGAAAAGGCTATTATCATTCAAAATGAGCCATTAAAACACAAAAGGGCGCTTTCTAGAAAAGCCTTAGTTTCAGCAATATTCCATACAAAATTATGCATATATGATGTTTTGTTGAAATAATCAGTAAATAGAGAGCATCAACAACTATTTAAAAACCTCTTTCGAATACTTTGGAAAAAGTGTAAGCATTTGGGTCTTTAATCATCTAATACATGTGGGTCCCAGATTTATTCCGATCGGATATGTTTATTGATATTTCAGCCGTTTCTGAACAGATTTTGATCAAAATAAAGTTTTGTTCTGTGTATGCTTTTTCAAATTTTACACTCACTTTTTCATTATCTAACAACAAAATTATTTTGTGCAGCGCCCTCTATGCCAAACTGAACTACCCAATTGACACAGTTGCCATTTGTAATTGCATCAACAAAGATAAACTACAATGAGATGGGAACCATGAAACACAATCCTGTTTCATTTGTGAGTGCGAACGAGTTGCCCTTGTTTCTTCAATATTTAAATGAAAATTAAACAGTATCTGTCTCACCTGCTTCCCGACCGTAGTAGTGGCTCAGCACCCCGAATGAGTGTCCGTAACCGAAGCTTCTGTACTGGAGCAAATCGTATTCCCGATACAACTCGTTCAGTTCCCGCGCAATGTCGCAGCATCGCACCCCCGGTTTGATGAGCGCCATCCCGCGGCGGTGCACCTCGCAGTTCTTCTCCCACAAGTCCAAGTGGCGGTCGGAGGTCACGTGATCGAAGAAGAGAGTGCGCTCTAGAGCGGTGTAGTACCTGCATGTGGTGGATGATAATGGTAAAAAGGGAGTTACATGCAGGGTTTTTTTTTGTCAACAGGCACGGATTAGATGGATTAGAGCATAGATATTGTCAGGTATTTATTTCCTTTCGGGTATATCATCGATAATTATAATAATTACCCCCCAAATAAGTGTAAATGTCCCCTGGCATTTTTGCCCACTGGAGGCTGCCACTACGTTGCATGCGGCCTCAAAATAAATGGGTTACGTAACCACTGACATAGCAGTGAAGGCAACATTATCAGTTGAGTATTCCGCTCTTGCTGAGTCCGTATATGCAACGTCATTTAAACGTGGTCAGTTGCCAAACATGATAGACATGGCAGCCTCCAGTACAGTGGCAGTAAAAGTAGGGGAGAGTGTCCTAAAGGTATCGATTATTTCACTTATGAGTAACACCAAAGATCGACGAGACGCGACATGATGTATGCTATGCTCTTTTATATCCTTCATCAATGAAATCCTGTTCAGTGATTAGTCTACATAGCGTCATGTGACCACCAGACATATCATTGCAATGATGTTGATGATGTTAACAACAAAATGCCCATGGAGAAAATATGCTATACCGTGACGTCATTCATGGTATTAAACACAAATATATACCATGCACTGAGTGCCTCTAGTTGAAATTATGGATTTCGAGGTGTCAGGTAAAGCACTATTTTCTGAGGGGCGCAGCCCCGAAGTAAATAGTTACCGAGGAATTTATTATTTCACTAGTGGATCAAAATAGTGCATGATATATTTGTTTTATATCCTTACAATAATACAAATGTTTACCATGTCACTTTAAGCCGATGATTCAGACCGAAGTCACATAATGCCTTCAATGCACAAGTACACACGGCCGTACACACATTGACATTGCATGCACAGGCGTAAAAGTTCGCGACGCGACAAACTTGTATAATTCACCAATGTCTGTGCTCGCTAAATCGTCAAAATTCACATTAGTGAGAGAGCAGTAGGCCTACTCCTTGAATATTGACAGTCCGTATATTGTGTTTTCACTATCTGTAGAACCGATCAATTCCTCTTAATCCTCGTGATTAATCAATCAATGTGAACCGATCTGAGGCTGCCATTTTGATAGTTTGTTTAATGACAAAATATCGCATTGAATTCACTAGTGGCTCGAAAGTAGTGCTTTTTCTGTCACCGAGGAATCCATGTAATGTTACTAGTGGCTCGAAATAGCGCATGATATATTTCTTTTATATCCTTCGGATAATTATAATCGTCGCGCAAATAACTGATTTAAATTAAATTAAAGTAT
Organism: Echinarachnius parma; assembly: GCA_037951105.1. NCBI lineage: Eukaryota > Metazoa > Echinodermata > Echinoidea > Clypeasteroida > Echinarachniidae > Echinarachnius > Echinarachnius parma. The sequence goes on along the minus strand of JBAMJV010012241.1, from coordinate 32,635 downwards.
AATAATATAAAGCTGCGTTTCAATTAGAGCGAATTTCCGCCGGGAACATTCGCATGGACCAAATCAATGTTATTTATATATTATTCATATATATTATTCATATTACGTGGCGAATATTCGCAAGCGAATTTGTTAAATCGCACCTCAGAGCGATTTTTTCAATAATTTGCTGCGAAAAAAAAATTCGCCGAAGAAATTCGCTCTAATGGAAACGCAGCTTAAAGGAAAACAAATCATTGATCATGGAACCATCACTGTACTGACTATTGTCGCATTCACACGATGAAAGCCAATTCTTAAGAGTTGCAATTCTTAAGAATTGCAACTCTTCAGAATTGCAAAACAAAATGTGTGTTCAAACGATGCCAATTCTCGAGAGTTGCAATTCTTAAGAATTAAAACCGGAAGTAGTGTGCGCGCCTTTCTCATTTGAGGTCACGCGCGCTCACTTGACTTGTTTTCACACCGGAAGCATATCTCGGTCATGAGGTCAACTCAAACCACGAGTCTCGAAGCTGATTGTGTTCAGACCAGGGGGGTCATACTGCGCGCTAATCTTGGAAACTTTTATGGACTGGCTAACATGGAATTCTGGGATACGTTTAGTCTAGGATCGAGACCCTCGATCGCATGCTGAACATAGCGCGACCAACGAGAGAGGTCTGCGTAACATCAGTGATCGCTGCTCACGAGGCCTCGGCTGGCAGCCATCACTGCTGTTGTGCAGATCTCTCTCGTTGGCGGCTATCTATTATGGGTGGTGGGATTATTGTTAGCATGCGATCGAGGATCTTAGATTATAGACTACAAAATACCCAGCATTCCATGTTAGCCAGTCCATGAAGTTTCCCTAACCGGCCATGTTTGCTGCGTGTTGTTAAGGCTATGGGAAAATTAGCGCGCAGTGCGTAGATTCTCTTCTAATTATTTATATACTACTTCTATGGTTCAGACGGTTACAAAAAATAGACTGCGCGCAGTCGCGCGCTCATTCTGCGAAAAATCTTACAAGTATCTTGTGGTTATCTCGTGGTTTGGAAACCACAAGATAACCACGAGTTTTGCGGGTTCAAACGAGCGCTAACCACAAGATAACCACAAGATACCTCTAAGATTGCAAACCATGAGATAACCACAAGATTGGCTTTTACCGTGTGAACGCAGCTATAAACAGGTTGGTTTGTTTATTCATAATTCTATGATTTGGAAATCACAAGATAACAACGAGTTTTGCGTGTCCAAACGAGCAAAAATCACAAGCTACTTACAAGATATCTTTAAGATTGCACTATTGTAAGTTCAATTCAAGCATACAATACATTATTTCTTTTATTTACTGATTTCATTTTCTAATACTTCGTAGGTTATTCTTATAATATCAAGAACACAAACAATAAAGACAAAGACCCAACATACCCTGCAATCATTGGGAACATGTTGAGACTGAGGATGTCTCCTTTCTGGACCTTCCGTGAAGTCCCGGGATTGTGCCCTCCATCGGTGTTGAGACCCGACGAGAACCAGGTCCATGCTGTGGTCGAGGAGAAATTAGTATTGTTAGAAATCGCATTACTCATATAAGCTTACATTCACAAAGTAGCTGTTCGTGTAAACCATGGTTTAAACAGTTTGTGGATTAAAACAATGAAGTGTCGCTTGGAGACAAATAGAAGGGAAACCACATTTGCTGATGCACAATGAAATGGTCGTAAGTTCTTGCTAACCAGCGGCACAAAAATACAGTTTTCCATATCTGAGAACTTAATAATACCTTTAAAGGGAGTATCTGAGATGTACAAAGCTTCTACAAAGTTAAAGTAGATAAAGAAGGGTTAAGATGACACTCACGTGAAATATTGGATAAAATTACGCTGCAATTCGGATTTTACAAGTGAAAAACAACCATGAAAAGATGGAAAAAAATGTTTCTTCACTGGACTACTTTTCAGCCACTAAATTTGTTTAGGTGATATATCATGATAATGCAACAAAGTTTTTTGTTGTTGCAAGAAAGTTCGCAAACAGTTTTTCTTGTCGCAAAGAAATTTTGAACATGCTCAACATTTCTTTGCGAATTTATTTTTCCGCAAACAGTTGCAAGCGTTTGCAAAACAGTCGTAAGCCTTTGCAAACGGTTGTAAGACGGTGTCACTGAAGTTCTTTTTGATTCGCCAATGCTAGCGACCACATTACCATATGGTTCGTCAGAAAAGTTGGCGAATCCAAAATTACTGTGATGTTAGAAGTTTCCGAATGTCAATTATTTTGTAAATTCCTAACTTACTACAAATATAATTTATTATCAGAAAAGTGTTTAGCGTCGTATCTAGGAGAAATTGCACCCTGTTCAAACATAGGGTACACTGTCATTGCACTCGTACTTGGTTCGCAAAATCAACAATAAAATGAATAAGGTAGACCTTGCCATTGAAACCAAATAATAAAGAGTATTTTCGTCCTATTTTCGTTCACTAGTCCATCATCCAAATCAATTGTCAGGCTGGAGTAAACTGATGTTACAAAAGCACGTTTGACAGACCGTGGCGAATGGAATCATACATGTATACTAACTAGTCCATCATCCAAATCAATTGTCAGGCTGGAGTAAACTGATGTTACAAAAGCACGTTTGACAGACCGTGGCGAATGGAATCATACATGTAGTTGCATTGTATACCGTACATGGACTAGGGAACCGTAGTGTTATGGGTTGTTTATTTGTTAAAATCAGCCTGTTCATGCCATACTTGTATTGTATTTGATTTGAATTTATTTCCATATTTGACAAATAATTTTTGAACAAGTAAATATACAAACAAACAATATATTCATAAACGGAATACAATAAAAAATAAAAAAAAAAACACAGAAGACTAATAATACAATCAATATTACATGATCAACAATTTGTTTGTAATTAACATGACATTTACGTGAAATATAGGGGAACCAAAAAGAAGCAAAGCTTGTAAAAACATTTGGTTCCCTGGGGTAATTGTGTCTAATCAATATTGAAAAAGAAAACAAAAACAAAAAAAAACGATACAAGATCAAGTTAAAGAAGAGAAGGTGCCATGCCAAATAACATCTCGCAACATCAAATATCGCAAATTTCATGTGGTACACTTTTCAACTGGTCAAAAAATAAAAATGTGATGCCCTGGAAGGGACATAAAAATTAATTTAAAAAAAATTAGAGTGAAAAAAATATAAATTTGACGCCCCAGAAGGGACATGGGAAAAAAAAAAAAAAAAAAAAAAAAAATAAATAAATAAATAAATAAATAAATAAATAAATTAAAAAAAATAAAAATAAAAAATAAACAAATAAAAAATAAAAAATAAAATAAATAAATAAATAAATAAATAAAAAATTACCATAATTAATTAATGGAGAAAATGTTCAAAATTCTGTGTAGAAGTTTAGTGTACCAAAGTTAGCTCTACCAGATAAAGCAAACCAAATCAAAATCGGTCGAGAAATGAAGGAGAAGAAGCATTTTTTGTGATTTTTGGAATAAATTTGCATAAATTACCATAATTAATTAATGGAGAAAAATTTCAAAATTCTGTGTGGAAGTTTAGTGTACCAAAGTTAGCTCTACCAGATAAAGCAAACCAAATCAAAATCGGTCGAGAAATGAAGGAGAAGAAGCATTTTTTGTGATTTTTGGAATAAATTTGCATAAATTACCATAATTAATTAATGGAGAAAAATTTCAAAATTCTGTGTGGAAGTTTAGTGTACCAAAGTTAGCTCTACCAGATAAAGCAAACCAAATCAAAATCGGTCAAGAAATGAAGGAGAAGAAGCATTTTTTGTGATTTCGAATAAATTTGCATAAATTAGCATATATAATGAATTTCACGATTCTGTGTAGAAGTTTTAAATCCCCCTCCTAGCCCTATCTTATGAAACAATCAGAATCAAAATCGGTTGAAAAATAACGAAGAAGAAGCATTTTGAAAACTGTGGACGGACGGACGGACGGACGGACGGAAGGACGGAAGGACGGACGGAAGGACGGACGGACGACGGACGCCACGCCATGGCATAAGCTCATCGGGCCCTTCGGGCCGGATGAGCTAAAAACTAACTTAACAATAATTATTTCGAGTACAAAATCAATGATAATGATTTTAATTTAACGTTTAAATACAAAGAGATAGGGGCTTGTAGTCATTCTGTTGGTAGATCATTCCAACATTTTGGACCAGAATTTTGAGCAAAATAGTGTACGCGTTCGTGGTAAATGGAAAGAACCACTCTGCCGAGTGGGGTAAATATGAAAATAATTATTCTTTTTGAATATCGTCATAAAACTTTCAGGTAGTTCATTATTGGACAATTTATACATAAATATCCCAATATTAAAAAAAAAAAAAAAAAATCAGTTAGTTTCAATACTTTTGAATAAAATAATTATATTTTGTGAGCATAAAAACATTTTTTAAATTAACAATGCTAATAGCTCGTTTTTGTATTTTAACTAATTTATCAAGTAATAATAATGTACTATTGCCCCATGCTAAAATTCCATAATACATGTAAGATGATATTAATGTTCCCAAAAGAGTAGGTAAAACAGTAGTTGGAAAACAAAACTCCTTAACCTATATACAATTCCAGTATTTCTAGATATTAAATTACATAAATGATTAATTATGTGATTTCCAAGATAAATCACTATCAATATATAAGCCTAGGAACTCGTTGTAAATGAATATTGTTTATTAAAATATGTCCAGGGAGGGAATTTATCGTGTTACTAAAAACCATATTATTGTGTTTTAACAATATTTAATGACAATTTATTAAAATGAATCCATTTCTGTACCAATTCCATTTCATAATTAACTATATCTAACAAGGCCTCTGCATCACGATGTGAATTTTAAAAAAGGTTATAATCGTCCGCAAAAAGTGTAAAAGATAGTACTTGAGAAGCATTAAGAAAGTCATTCATGTATATACTAAAAAGAAGAGGGTCAAGGAGTGACCCCTGGGGGTAACTTGCCGATTGGTCTATGTCAGCCATTTGGTCTACTAGAAAATTGTGAATTCAAGGTCGTATGATTTTAATTAGTGATTATAATTAGGGTCAGTGGTGTGAATTAGGGTTAGGGTTAGGTTTTTGGTTAGGGATCGTGTTTGGAGTTGGGGAAATTGAAGTTCAAGGCATCAGGTAGTAGACCAAATGAGTTGTAGACCAACTGAGTGTAGACCAAGCGAACATAAATCCCCTGGGGTACTCCATAAGAAACAAATCTGTGGCTTGACTCATGGCAATTCACAACAACACATTGTTTTCTATTTTCTAAATAATTCTTAAGCCAGTCCAACGCATGCCCACGTATTCCATAATGATTTAACTTATATAATAATATATCATGATATATCGTATCGAAGGCCTTGGAAAGGTCCAAGAATATTCCAACTGTATGTAATTGATCATCAATAGCATTAGCGATCTTATTAATAAATGAAAGCAACGCATGGGTTGTGAAGTATTTTTCTCTAAAACCAAATGTGTGAACTGGATATAATTTTACAACCATTTAAAAATATAAGCGTACGTGTATAAGCCAACCTTTCTAAAATTTTCGAGAGGGACGATAACAAACAAATTAGCCTCTTTTGAGGATGTAATACTTTAATTATTACTTTCCAAGTATTTTTTAGCATCCATCCTTTATATTTTAAATTGATTTCCACAATAACTTGTCTTTACAGCCTCTAAAACCTTAGTAAGTACAATGTGAAATTTAGTATTTTATATTTATAATATCATTTTTTTTCTTATCAATATATTTTACTAAAGAATGACTTATCCAAGGGTGTCTAGGTATTGTATGATAATTTTTACGGGACGGTTTATTATTATATTCTTATTACCCGGGGTCTCAATTTCAATAAAGATTGTTTCAATATTTTCAATCATATACTTTATTTCTTTTAGTACCTTATATTTAAGATTATTTGTAACATAAAATCTAACTCCACCTCCCCGTTTGGCCGTTCTATTGTTAGTTATAAGAGAAAAATCTATCAATAAAAAAGATAATTAGGGACATTGTTCAACCACCAATAATCCAAATATAGCCGATTCAAACTTTAATTCATTTATAAGTCCAGAAACTTATCAGAATTCTTACTAAGACTTCTGATATTAAGGTGCATCAATAACACTTCATCACTAACATTTAAACTCGAATTAAAAATTACTTGCTGTTCCGTAAAATAAGCAGAATTAGTATTATTTACAAAAGGGTCCTTCGTATCACAATCAAAGCGGCAAATCTAGGTCGATTACCTCGAGAGGATAGAGTACAATATCATTCATTGACCATTAACAAAAAACCTATTATGAGTATTAATGCATGAATATGTCTTCTATTCGGGTGGATCAACTTGACGTCAAAGTGAGGACTAAAGAAAGAATTATCAATTAACAAGTTGTCACAAAAATATATAAGAAAACATGGCAACTTGAGAAGAATAAAACGAAACAAACTAAAAGGAAACAAATATGATAACATTCAGAAAAGCAGACGATTAATGGTTTTCCGGCCTCCGACATATGTGTGAGTCAGAAAGAAAAAAGAGAAGTAAATTTTAAAATAAGTAAGTCGAAGTAATAGAAAAGTAAAGTATCAAATAATCACAATATACGAAGCATATAAGTCATAGCATAATTTGTCAAATATCAAATACTAAATCAAATTTAAATTTCGTAAACAGAGTGCATTGCTTGGTAGCCTTATATCAAATAATACAATATATGATATGTTGCATAAATATATAATACTGTTAATGATCATAACCCACAAAAGCTAAACAAGGATTTATACTATCCAACCCGTGAGAAAGGTCTGGAACTCAACTGTGAACGATCACATTATCACTCTTATTTTTAAATATTTAAAATGTTTAAATGTTAGTGTCATTGCATTGAATATAATTTCCATTACAAATGATACATAAATTGTAATTTAGTTCAGTTTGGGGCATACGCTTGAGAATGGGGCATACTAATAGTCGTCGATCACCGGGGGTGGGGGGGGGGGGGGGGGATATGTCCTCTCCCATATTCTGAGGCGTGGGAAGGCCTGCATTATTATCCCCCCCCCCCCCCCCCCCCCCCTCAACAAAAAATTAAAATTAAAACATAAAAATAAATAAATACAAAAATAAATGAATAAATACAAAAATTAAATAAATACATGAATAAAAAAATAAAAAAATAAATAAATCTAAGTATTTGGTATTCAGCAATATAAAATATCATATAAAAGATACATAATTATAGGTTGCAGCTCATTAATGAGGTTTATATAAACTAAAAATCAGCAAGATCTAGTCATGTATTGTGAGAGTGCAGATTATTATGAACTCTCCCACAGGCATTCCCCTCTCGCACGGACATTGCATGCAGCTAGTGACGAACCCTGCGACAATTGCGAAGAACCCTGGTCTCGGCCATGAAAATGTGGAAAATTCTCGGTCTCGCGGCTTCGACATTTTTTAACGGACACCCCCCCCCCCCCCCCCACCCTCCCCGCATTCTCAAGAAATGTCTTTGTCTCGGCCTCAAAAAATTGTGACCGGTCCTGGCCTCGGACTCGAAAAGTTGTGACCGGTCCTGGTCTTGGCCTCGAAAATTGTAAAAGTACTCGGCCTCCGCTTCAAGAACTGTCTACGGACACCCTTCCCCCCCCCCCCCCCCCCCCTTATAGGATTCTCAAGAAATGTCGAGAATTTGTGACCTGTCTTGGTCTCGGGTTTAAAAAGGTTGAAGGTACTAATTGGTCTAGGCTTCCCCCGCTTACAGAAATTTGTCTGACGAAATAACCCCCCGCCCCCCCCCCCCCCCTTGAATCAATCCTGGGTACGCCATTGCCTACAAGTAGCTAGTTCGGATGTCAAATAATTTTAATTGATGTAATTAAATAATTGATTGATTGATTGATTGATTGATTGATTGATTGATTGATTGATTGATTGATTGATTGATTGATGATTGACTGATTGATTGTTAGATTGAATGATTAATGTAAAGATTGACTCGATTCAATCACCATAATTCTAAATTATTTAATTAAATCATTTTATTATTTTTAATCTCACTAATCACTCACTCACTCACTTTCACATGTATGCACATACTACGACGCCGTTAACAGCCACGCGCAGACTAAGATCGCGGCAACTACTTGCGCGGAGTGAATGGTCCGCTGCGTAGAGCAGTTTCCAGCTGCATGCAAGGCAACATTTGTCAAAATTCACGCACGACACTCAAAGCACGACAATATTGCAAATGGTATGGTTGTACAATTACTAAATGACAGAACTGCATATTATCGTCTCAGATTACTCTTATGCACATACATACCATAAACATAATGATTGACATTGATTTGATAAGGGGTTTCGGCATTTTAGTCGACATTTTTAACCCTGTATCTATGTCTAGTCTTAGTAACAAGCGCTTGCAATTGTACACATTTTGATTAAACGCTCACGTCACGTTTTGGTAAACGCGACTATTTTTGTTTTACCGGCGTGGAAAACAACGAATGGTAGGCCCTACACTTCGCAAATTAGAGTCACCTGTTTTATGAAATAGCGCAAAACGTGAACGTGATACGTGATACGTTATACGTGACCGTGCGTTGCAAGCCGAACCTAGGGTAGCATGTTTACCATACCGTGTTCACTTATTCGACCTGTGAGCAATTTCGATACAATCTTCGAAGTCGATATTACCCACTGACCATACTGGCCTTCGGTTTCTTAAATCTGATACTGGACACTGGGTGCAACTATATGTGTGTGGAACACTTTCCATGATATATTTTATATATATAGCCGATCGAGCTCTTTTCCTGTCCTTCCCATAGGCGTACCCAGGGGGGGGGGGGGGGGGGGTTCAACCCCCCCCCCCCCGCCTTTGACCCCAAAATGGCTGTTTTGGGGGGTTTGAACCCCCCCTCCCCTTTTCAAATTTTAGCCGGATCTCGAGACCACTCTTAAAGGGAGAGATCCACTTTTGCAAGCCAAAATTCAAAAGTTGCGAGGTTATTGTCTTATATGAAAGGAAATGTCATTTAATAGCATGCCTGAACAAATTAGGGCTTGAAATCTCTTTTTCGTGGAGTTATAGACCTAAAACTGAATAAACTGAGGGACGTCGGTTAATTAGGTACATACGTATTTTCGGCCGGTGAGTAAGTTTGTACATAGATTACACGGAGTGCCAGATCGGTATGCATGACCCCTACGTGACCCGCGCTAGCTACGTGACTCGCGCATAAGTACTAATGTGTGAGCGTTTACCAAGCAAAATACCCAAACATCGCTTAAACTGACTACATGTAATTATATATTCTTTCTTTTTGAGACCTTTTTCCCTGACATACGTTAACAAATGTCGGCTTCACAATACCTTTACGAGAATTAGTACTATATTGTTGTAATATTATGCTAAATCAGTTGAACTCCTTTATTGACCGATATATAGTTTAAATGGAGGGACGCATTCGTTTTTCATTCGTATAAACAAAATTAGAGGGCTGTTCGCTCTGATTTTTTTTTTGCGTGTTACATTGATCCCCATCCGTCAACTGAAAGCTGTTCCGACGTTTTGTAAAAGTGGACCTGTCCCTTTAAGGTTTCTCGAGACCACTTTTAAACGGTCTCGACCATCATAAACCTGGTCTCGGCCTCTAAAATTTGCGAAGAAACCCGGTCGCGGGCTCGAAAATGTTGACATTTCTTCTCGGTCTCGGCTTCAAAAATTGCAATGGTCTTGGTCTCGGTCTCGAAAATTATAAGGTACTTGGTCTCGGTCTACGGAAACCCCCCCCCACTGAGAGGTTCTCAGTCAATGACCTTGGTGTTGGTCTCGAAAAATTGTCAGTTACATGGTCTCGGTCTCGTCAATTTTGAAGGTACCTTGTCTCGGCTTCAAAAATTATATTAATGATTTACCTAGATCATCAGACTACTATAATTTTCGACTCTTTGCTGATGACTCTAATATCTTTCATTCTTTTTTACCTAATCAAACAGATATTAACCTATTGGAAATAACTGATAACCTAATACACATTGATCAGTGGTGTGATGCGAATAAGATTACTATTAATATAAAGAAAACTAATTTCATGATTGTTAAGCCAAAGAGAAAAGAGTGTCGTATGGTTGGAGTTGTAAAAATTAAGAACGAGTTATTGAATGAAGTACAAGTATCTCTTTTTGTTGGAATATATATTGATAGGCATTTGAGTTGGAATGAACATATAAATAATTTATGCTCTGTACTTCGTAGGAAAGTTGGAATTTTGTATAGACTACGACACTTCCGAAACGAGTCCTTGTATTATTATATTATTCCTTTGTTCAGTCACATTTATCTTACGGCCTTGAAGTCTGGGGAAGTGCACCTTTGATGTTAATGAATAAGATATTGATATTACACAAAATGGCTTTGAGAGCAATTACTTTTAATAATAGAATGGCCTCATCATCTCCATTGTTTTATTCATTAGGTATATGGGATGTGTATAAACTGTATAAGTTGTTGGTAACAATTTTTATTTTTGAGTGTTCTCATGAACACTTACCACACTCAGTGTTTGAATATTATACCTTTTTTGAAAACTCGTATAGTACAAGACAAAAGGATGGAAATATTTTGGTTAAGCCTAGGGTGAGAACAGAGCATGGAAAAACTTCAATCTCGTTTCAGGGTTCAGATATTTGGAATAGTATGCCTTTAGAGATACGGAGACTTGATAGACTCAACCTTATTAAGATACATGTACAAAAGTATTTATTAAGTCAATATGTATTGTAGTGTTTTGCGAATTGCTACCAAACATAAAGCAATTTGTATTCTCTTAAAAAGATTTTACATGTTTTATATAAACTTATAGTTTAGTTGTTATTAGTGTGTCCACTATTGTAAATACTTAGTGTAGAATGTTATTTAATCTTGCCTTAGTCAAATGTAAGCATATCGTCTATTCGTGTACATAGGGTCCTACGCCCCACTAGCAAAAGTTGCTATTTCTGTAGGGTCCTTTTACCAATTTGTTTGTCTGTCAACATTTCTTATAGCATGTATGATTGTTATATTGTTATCTTATTGGTAATAAAGTTATTCATTCATTCATTCATACGTGCGATACTTACTGTCTTTTAGCTCCGCATGCGGGAACGACCTGGCGATTTCCCTCACCATAGCTTCCGTTGCGTAGAGAGCCACTTCATATTCTCCAGCACCCTCTACCGTAGCCTCGACCCCGGCCTCCCCACCGAGATCGCAGACCCTCGCTCCTTCCTCGATCAGGGCGATCTCCTCGTCCGACTTGATCAACCTCCGCAGCATCAACGGAGTCCCGACATCAACTACGTCCTTGCCTTCAACGGCAATGTCCAGCTTGGTCCTGTTTTCCAGGGTCACGTGGTCGAACTCGCAACCGACTTTTCCCTGGGTCCCTGCAAGCGTTCGCTTAACGGCAAGCCAGAAGTTGTCCCGGTGCCAGTCCGTGTAGATGATGTTGTCTCCAGTGGCAGTTCGGCGCCAGGGCTGTCCCCCATCTATTCCGGCAGAGATGCTCACCACCTTGTCCTGCGTAAGTATGACATGCGGTTTGTGTAAAAAAATTGGCATGGTTAGACGTTGTAAGATTTGTAAAAATAACTGTAAATTAATAACAATACAGGAAAATTTGATGTTGTTTTAACTGTTATAAGGAAACAATCGATAACAATGTCGAAATATTGAAGGAACACAAGTCTCGGTTTAGATGATTTACTTGTAAACAGCTAGTGTTTATCATACCTGTGTCACGACGAGTCCATAGGGCCGCCCGAAGGAACAGTACAGGAAGTCGGAGAAGTAGTTGATGTTGTGCATGGACGTGAACAGGGCGCCACCAATGCCGTTCTCCTGCATATAGCCGCGGACTGTCGCTATCCGTCGCTCCATTTCCTTCTGGGAGAACGTTGGTTCCACCTACAATGATCGAGATGCAGAGTGAGATAACGAAGCAACTGGGTAATGAGTATTGATGTAGCCCCGATCAGGCAAGGTTCCTTGCCCCTTCCTACCGTCAAAATAGGACGCGAGTACTGCGGATAAATATTTGTTGAAATGTCTGTGCAGCCTTTCAATTCGTGTCTCTTACACGTCAAAGTTCAGCCCCCGCCCGCCCCCTCCCTACATAATTCTTTAAAAAGCAAAACTCGGGGACAAAGTATGTAAAGTTTGGGCAAAAACATGTTATTTTCGAGCAAAAACGAGCATAATCCGTCGAATATACAGCTTGTCCCAGAAAAGATTACAACGGCACTTTCCGCAACGATAACTTTAAAGATAGTAGATCAATCAGAATGATATTTCAGGGTATGAAACTATAACTTATTACCTACGTCTTGCAAAAAACCCTATTCGATTTGCTTCAGTGGTCATGGAGAATTAGGATCTTTTGTCAATCATGTCAGATGTCCCTTCCCTCCAGATTTTGTAAGGAGACGTGTTGTCCATTGACAACGGGACTTTCTGCAACGATAACTTTAAAGATAGTGGATGAATCAGAATGATATTTCAGGGTATAAAACTATAACTTATTACCTACATCTTGCAGAAAAACCTATTCGATTTGCTTCAGTGGTCATGGAGAATGAGGATCCATTGTCAATCATGTCAGTAGATGTCCCTTCCCTCCAGATTTTGTAAGGAGACGTGTTGTCCATTGACAACTTTCTGCAACGATAACTTAAAAAATATTAAATCAATCAGAATAATATTTTAGGGTATGAAACTATAACTTATTACCTACATCTTGCAGAAAATCATATTCGATTTGCTTCAGTGGTCATGGAGAATGAGGATCTTTTGTCAATCATGTCATGTGTCCATTTTCGTTATGTTCACGCGTTATGAACGAAAATGGACTTGTTCACGCGTTATGAACGAAAATGGACACATGACATGATTGACAAAAGATCCTCATTCTCCATGACCACTGAAGCAAATCGAATAGGGTTTTCTGCAAGATGTACGTAATAAGTTATAGTTTCATATCCTGAAATATCATTCTGATTGATCTAATATCTTTAAAGTTATCGTTGCGGAAAGTGCCGTTGTAATTTTTTCTGGGACAAGCTGTGCATACAATTCGGACCAAATTGTATAATTTTTGGGTAAAACTGTAATTCAGGAAAAATTTGGCAAGTTCATGTCATCATTTTTCGGGCAAAATCAGTTACTTGTTTGACTGCTAAAAGTAAACACAATAGTTTGTCAGGTAAACGAGTAGGATGATATTCTTGGAAATGACGTCAGCCCAGGCCTCTGGTAAACATGTGCCCTTTTTGATAAAGCACATTGCAACTAACTTTATACCTTTTCCCCATTCGGCATGGTGTACAGTTTGGGCATCTCATTGTCAGATTCCAGAATGGTTATAGACGAATACGACCGAATACCAGCCGGGACCCCTCCACAATTTCGCTGAACCGGAGGACACGCACCAGAGGTTGGCCTAACTGCAGCCTCCAATCCTGTCGCTGAGCCACCTGTCAGCAAGCGACCTTGACCACGAACTCCGGAGAGAAGTCTTCCAATGATGGTGCGGTGCATCTAGATGTCTATTCGGTCCGGCTACGATCGTCGACGCCTGGGCAAGAGAGGATGGAAAACGTACCATTATTATTGCTATAAATGCAGTTACCATTATCATTAATATCAGCATTTTATGTTAACAGTAATAGAAGTAAAGGCAGGTGATAGTGAGCCCGATTCGAAACCGATTGATGCCCCGAAAGCTACATTAATGTCCACCATTGCTGTCCTTTATTATACCCAAGAGTTAAATGGGTACTTGGTCGATTGTTAATAAGTCTGTATATAGCTCTCTTGTGGAGCATTTCGATATAGTATGCTCCGAAGGGAGTTGAGGTAGTGCACAGCATATTGCGGGTTTTTAACTGCATGTACCTAATATTCAATAAGCGCCCCTTCTCGAATAGTTAGTAGAGACAGCTCATTCTAAATGCTATACGTTATTAGTTTTACATCAACATAACGATGCAGCTTGCTGCATTTTGTACAATATAATTTTGGTTAAAAATAACGCTCACTAATCGTAATAAAAGGCTTTAATATTTGCAATGAGAATACATTTCACCACACTTCATCTAATTTGGCTTACCAGTATTGAACACGCGGCCATTCTTAATAAATGTAAAATATACCGTATATCAAGATACACCCTAACGGTTCCTCAAAAGACCGATTTGAATAGATATATCAGAATAAAGCACCGCCATCGTCGGTTGTTTTGGGATTTTCAGTCGCCTCCCCCAATGGAATCGTCCAAAGTGTGTACAGTCTTATACAGGGTGGCCCCCCAAAAACGGAACGGGGCACTTCCCAATATAACGTACCCAAATAATGATGTCCATTGAATAGAGTGTCTTTTACAATGAAACACAATACTAAGAACATTAATTTAGGGCGTGTAGTGACACCATGTCATGTGCCCATTTTTTTCAATTTTTACCAAGTCAATGCCAGTTAATTCGCACTTCCAGTAAGTGCGATTTAACAGGTACTTGGTGAAAGCTGACAAAAATGGGAGTCTGACATGGTGTCACTCACAACGCCCTAAAACAAATGCTACACGACCAAAATTACTGTTCTTGGTATCGTTTTTCATTGTAAAAAACACCCTATCAGATGGACATATTTATTTTGGCACTATATTTTGCGAAGTGCCCCGTTCCGTTTTGGGGGTCACCCTGTTTATGTACAATTTGATGAGCAACTTACAAACACATGTACAGCAGCAAAGTAATTGATTCAAATCCTTCACACTCCTAATTCTCTAACAGCAAACGTTGTTTAGTCGTCAGCTCGGATGTCAAGTGCGATATTGCTGCCAAAACGAGTCTCTATATAACAGTATATCCATGCATACCATGCGTTACACCCACACCTTATTCTCAATAATACATACCCGTATATAATAACTGTATACAAATATGGTCTGCAACAAATCTGCCTACAAAACATGAAACATGAGAATGAAATTTGCATTTTGATTGTAATTGTTAGACTTTGCCCTGTAGTTCGTTGGGGTATAACATTTATTTACAGGGCTGCCAACTTTGAGCTAGAGGTGAGAGTGAGACATTGCGAGGGAGCGAAGCGACCGAGCGGGGAGAGAGTGTGGGAAGGGGTTATTCCTCCCACTCATGGTTATAATAGGGAGCTTTTGTATTTTGAGACTTGAAACTACATGTAGTTGCACTCTCGTGCTTACCTAGAGAAGAAATTCGGACTTTAGATTTATTGTATGTGGGTAAGCGTGTCATGATTGATTTGATCGATCGGGACTAATTTGTATTATAATTTTTTCATGAAGATAATATGCAATTGGCACACTCGTTAAGGTAAAAATCTGTGATTCCACTCTTCAAGTTTGAGCGTTTAATTCAATATCTATCTTGTTATTGCATGATACTAGGCTACTCGAATTTGTTATAATTGACAAGGCTGTTTATTCCCTTTCACATTTATACCGTTTTTACCTTGATTAAGTTGTTCAGAATGTGCAGTAGACCTGAATATGGAGCCATTGCCCACAGCCCATTCGCTCCGTCCCGAAAAGCCTTCTAGATTATCGTACACGTAGCCTACTCATCATGTGAAAACCGTGAAAATGAATATTCATGAGCTCATGACAATTTTTTTTTTTTTTGGTCTCGCTATTTAACAGGCAAATCTGCCACTGAGAAGCATGGTTTTTTAATCATTTGAAAGAAGAAGAACTATACTTTCTTATCATTATAATCATGGTTTCATAGATATTTGTAAAAAGGAGAAATTCATGCCTAAACTGAAATTTAAAATGCATATTTTACTCATACTTTACGCTTTCTTATAAGGGCTTAAAAACACTTTTGATGCCCACAAAGCAACTCAAAAATTATATATGATATAAAGGATTATGTTTTGTACTGAAATTAGTCTAAAGTTTTTCAATTTAATCTTTGAACGGGTCAGGTAGAAAGAAAAACTGGCCTTTTGTATATTCAATTTTATCAAAAATGCAACGTTCGGAGGCAGCCGATATTTTACGCATCTGATTGGTCAATTTGGGATATCGTCGATCGTCTTTTCGCCAAGTGATTTTGTAATCGTACACTGAAGCATCCCATGAATTTCTCCTTTGAAGACTTTCTGCTTCGGTGAAACACAATTGACGATACTAACCAGAACAATGGTAAGCGATGCACTGCAGCAGGCCCGTTAACCCTGTTCAGGACGGACTGATTTTGCTATAACATGCATTCTCCATAGAATAGTCCTGCCCGAGTATTTTCGGGACCAGTCCGGAACGGGTTAATGATCCTTATTTTGCTGCGTGCACCATGGCCCTGGGAAACGTGGGTGCTGGGGGTGCTGCAGCACCCCCGGAAATTTTGCAGGGGGTGCGCAGCACCCCCTGCAAAATATTTTGTATGTTATAATGTATATAATTATGCTTCGTTTACGAAATTGTCACACAGCCGACAGCCACAAATGACGGTTTTTTGTTTAAACTTTCTTTCACAGAATCCTATAACATGTATCCCTGGCACGCGACTCAATCGTAACAACTATACGACTTGTACATTTATATGAAATGTGCAGTAATGAATAAATGCCGAGAAGGAGAAAGAAAGACAAAAATCATGGAAGCCGAAGAACAGCGTATGCCTCAAAACTTTGTCATCCAATCGCAAATTTTAAAAATGATATCCTCAAGAAAGTGATGAATTAAGCTCACCACCTGACCGTTAAACCTCCTATGTATAGGTTAGGCCTATATAGATTTTCCCGCCCATTTTCGTCACCTCTTCATTCTATTTTTAAAATTTGCTTTCAATTCCAACGTCGGCCTTTATATAGGACACGATCATTTGGACACCATAATTCCCCCCCTTCACTGGTAAGGGGGTCAGGGTGGATCCAGGGGGTGGGCCGGGGGGGGGGGGGGGGGGGGGGAGTCAGCAAATAAACGAAACAATTCTGCTGATTTTTTTTCTTCTGGCTTGTCAGAACAATTTGAATTAAAAGGGCACCCCAAATAGAGATCCATCAAAGCAAGGGTAAGATAATGTTGAGAACCTTTTGCCCCCATCTTGAAAATGATCCTTCTACATCAAGCGCATCGTTTACAGATCCACCTAACCATACAAAAATACGCCAGAAACAATAGTTCCACTAGGAGATACACATGGGATCAACAGCGTGTGTTTTAGTGTGTCCACGGGCGTATGATCTCGGGGGATAGGGGATACCTGGGGGGGGGGGGGGGGGGGTACTCAAGTATATATTAGGTATACGGGGATGTGTCGCTGGGAAGGGTGACTTTTTCAAGAAAGATCCTTAGACATGGGTCCCATTTAAAAAAAAAAACCTTAGACATTGGTGCCTTTTTTCATTTATTCCTTTTCCGTCTTTTCTCCCTCATTTTCTCCGGGATTTTGGGATTTGCCGATGTGAAATTGCTAAAATTTTCAAGCTCGCTCCGCTCGCTAACATACATAATATTTGACAACCCTGTTCATATATAACCCTTCATAACGCCATATGATAAGCAATAAAAACGAATATACCCATACAATTATATTGAAACAAATGGCAATTTCCCACTGTGAAATGGGGTTTAGGGGGTTTAACCCCCCCCCCCCCCCTTGGGCTGCCAAGTGAAAATGTGATGTGGAAAACATCACTTACGGGGGTTCAAAAAATCGTATGATTTGAATGATTAATATTCATTAGGAGTTCCATAACTGTTCAATATGCATAAAACAGCATTGTATCAATTCAATTCAAAACTTTATTTCAGACACAACTGCACATGGCAGAGGTCCATAGAACAAACAAGTTACATGACATGGATATATATAAGTATACAGACATGAGTATAATAAAGACATATTTTATAAAAATATATTAAACAAAATAAACCGAACTAGACTATGTATATAAACTACAATCTAAACTCTAACAAACACAATATTCTAACTTATAACTGTATGAAAAACATACTTATTACAATCTACTGTGTACCATTAACCACATGCATGTATAAGGTTAAAGTACTTAAAACTATAAAGTGCATACCACTATATGATATGACTATCCCGGCTCATCAAGGCAATGTACTAACATGTACTATAATAACAAGCAACAAGAATAAACTATACTGCACAAAAGTCCATGGGACATGCACAAAGTTATCAATCTCCATGAGCCAGCAGGCTACTAAGCCAAAATTTCCAAAGGCCTGATGTGTACCTAAGGCAACTATATGAGGGATTCACTAAAACATTAATAATACCATTCTCAGAGACATCCACTCTGTGCATGAATTTGAACATGAGATTCCTTAATACAGCTTGACAGGCAGGGACATTTATTTCGGCAAACATTTGGCTAGCACTGAAGTATCTTGGTACCCTCAGAAGCATTCTCATGGCATCATTATAGGCTACAGTAAGCCTGTGCAGACTGCTCTTCTTAAAATTACACCACAGATGTGCAGTGTACAAAGGTGTACAGTAAGCCCTAAATAATGCCACCTTCACATCCGGGGAACACATATGAAATTTCCTAACTAGCATATTCCCTTGAGCATATAATTTACGACACTGTCGACTAATATCTTTATCATCACTGAAATCATCAGTGAAGAAATGACCAAGATATCTGACCTCTGTACAAACATTGAGTTTAGCTCCGCATAAATAAAAATCAGGGAATACCAATCTACGGTGATCCTTACATCTAATAATCATAACATGACTCTTTTTTGCATTATATTTAACATCATTATCATCTCCATAATCAGAACAAATCTTGAGCAGACTCTGCAACCCAGCAGTGGAAGGGCTGATAACAACAAGATCATCGGCATACATTAAATGATTAACTACTGTACTGCCAACTACACAACCCGTTTTACAAGCATTCAGATTGTCGGATAGACCATCCATGTACAAATTAAATAGAAAGGGTGAAAGAATACCACCTTGTCTAACTCCATTACTAACATGGAATGGTTCAGAGACACTACTTCCCCATCTAACCATCATAGATTGATGGGCATACCAAAATACAAGTATCCTAATCAAGTACTTAGGAATACCTCTATCAGCCATTTTCTTAAACAACTTTTCATGGTTGATTCGATCAAATGCTTTGGAAGCATCAAGAAAACACAAAAACAAGGAAGAGTTCCTGCTGTGATAACTTGCAATAATTTCCTTCAGGGCAAATATACACATGTCAGTACCATGTTTAGCTTTAAAACCAAACTGGTTATCTTTAGTAAGAATATACAACTCCAATCTACTAAGCAAAATCTTTTCGAGCACCTTGGACAGGACACTTGCCAATGCTATGGGTCTATAATTGTCTTTACTAGCAATTCGACCTGCTTTATCTTTAATGACTGGCACCAAAACAACAGATATCATACTATCGGGTAAAATACCATGAACCAAAAATCCAGTAATGCACATTGAAAGCAATTGCATAAGCTTCAAACTTGCAAACTTTAAATGTTCAGCTGTAATAGTATCAAGACCACAAGACTTATTGTCATCCAATTGCCTAATAGCTTCTTGAACCTCCTCTGGGGAGACAATCATATTTACATCAAAATCAACATCAGTAACATCTTGCACTGTTCCATGCACACAATTGAACAAATCTTTATAGTGACTACGCCACAATTCACTAATATTTACATCACCTGAGACACCTTCAACATTTGTCGGAAGAGGTGTTTTACTACTATTAACACATTTAATTTCCTTCCAAAAATCAAAATAACTGTTACCCTGCAATTTACGAGCAACAGAGTCTGCCCGCATAGCATTCTCATTATTCTTTATAAAACGTAGAGCATATTTAAACCGCGTATTGGCCCTCTTCTTTAACTCAAACAAAGGGCCCTGTTTATTTTTACCAGCTTCCACCCATAGTAGGTGAGCCTCACGAGCTGCAGAGTGGAGCTCTGCCACATGCTCATTCCAACCAGGTCTAGTATTATGCACTCTGTTCTTGCATTGATAAAGAGAGTTGCTTGCATCACGTAAGCATTTCACAATTTTATCATATGTACTACATAAATCATTAGCATGATCATTATTAATACATTTGGAATCTCTACATAAAAATGCGCCATCTGCATGAACATTAATATCATTAAGCAACAAGTCAGTATCACGACAATAATTATTTCTACTATTCTTATCAATCTTAGCCCAATCTAGTCTGCCTTTAATAAAGGCATTAGACTCACCTGATTCACATAACCCAGGCAAGTCATCAACAGCAATTGACAAATTAACAGGAATATGATCAGTTGTAGCAAATCTATACATAATTTCCATCTTCTCTATAGAAGCATTTGCATCTGCTGTACAAATACAATGGTCTAACCATGATGTGGTATGCCATGCCTCACTAACGTAAGTATAACTATCTGCAGGTAAGGAATGCAGACTTGACAACACAAAATTATTATCACTACAAAAATGTCTCAAGTGATTAGCAAACAGGGAATTATTGTCCGAAATGTCTGCATTCCAATCACCAACCAAATAAACACTGGTCGTATCCAACTCAGAGACGAATGCAGCAATAAATGCTATTTTCTCAAGATAATCACTTTCATTTTCAAGACATTCATAAGGAGAGTAAATATTAATAATAACAAACTTCTTATCCTCATACTTAATTTCTATACCAACTGCCCAATCTACATTAAGTCTTATCTCACGAATTAAGTGTTCATATCTAGTATGCCAGAGGATAGCTACGCCCCCTGAAATACGACCCTGGATCAGTCTGTCGCTGAGATCAGTCGTGGATTCCCCTATTCCATGATAATTAGGGTGTAAAACATTAATACCATTCAGGTCCTGTTTAGCCAGCCAAGTTTCTTGCAGGCATATCAAATCAAATTGTTCCTGGAAAAGTTGTTCAACAACTAATCGCCTACTTTTGTCCGAAACACTCTGCCCAAGACGCAGGCCTCTGGTATTATATGTTACTAAATTGAATATGAAAAATGATTACGTCGACAATTATGATTGACGCTGGTCAACCCCATTAGCAGCATTAGCAGCACTGGCAGGCGTAGGGGCCAAGGGCGCACGCTCATTCCCCTTTCGCAGAGACTCTGCGCCAGGTTCAGAGACACTACGATCTATTCGCACGCTAAAAACTACCTTCCGACCCCTCCTTAGTAGGCATATGGCTTGACACTGGCTACGCCATGGACCTTTATACATGTATAATGTATACTAAACAAAATTGTAGAGTTTTTGTGCAATGTTGGGGTCATACAGGCCCGTAGCCAGGGAGGGTGTGTTGGGTGCGTACCCCCCCCCCCCCCCCAGAAAGGCCCATCTTTTATCGGTCTTGGCCATCAACAATCGGTCTTGTTGACACCCCCACACTCCTGCTTACACAACTACACAACTAAACCAGTGGTCATGGTATCGGCCTCGAATTTCCCATTGCTGCTGTTTAGCTTTAATAATTAATTTGACAGGTATTGTAATACCTAATGTACAAATTGCCAAAACATGATCGATAGTTCTGCAATCTCAACCAAAATTTCCAGTAGTACATGTACTTGTGAGTCTACAATGCCAACATTTCATATCATATATTTCTGCAGACTGGGGCATTGTTGAAAGATAATGGAAGAAAAAAACACACACGCACCAAACAAACGTTTGTCTGGAGAACATCCTTATTATTTACTCAACTGTTCACATCCACCTTTGAAATCGGGCTGCGGTATCACGCACGACCATGCACGACGATTCAACTCGTGAGCAGTGATCCGATTCAAGAACTAGACGGAGTCGTGTATGAGCACATCAAACGTGCAGCAGTACTGTATCTTCTATTACCTTGTAAAGACCTTGTAATATTTTTTTCAATTATTACTTTGAACAAATTCAATGTATCTCATCAGGCGCAGTTTTGGTAAACATTACGTTACCATGAAAAGTAATATTGTACAAAGAGATTGTGTATTCCCGCGCGTCATCTCTAAATAAATACATGAACTAAAACATACATTGGGCCGTATGCATAAAAACAAGCAATTGCTTATAAGCAATTGCTTTAAGCACAAGCAAGAGCTTGGCAAGCAAAAGATCAAGTTCAAGCAATTGCTTGAATACATATGCACAAGCTTTTGCTTGTGCTCAAACCTTTTGCTTGCACTGCCTAAGCAATTGCTTACGTGTTGGACAAAGGATCGTTACGGTTGTGCGAACATCGCACTGCAGGACAACAATGCTTCGTGCCCGACCTGGCAGCAGTATTTTTGCTTACGCAAATAGGGGGGAAACAGCACAGATCATTAGGGGGGTTCCTGTGCAGATCGATGGACGAAAATTGCGGTAAAAAGTCTAAAATATCAGAAATTGTATTAAATATGAAGTCACAACATAACATCTGAAATAAGGAGCTCGTAATCATCCTGAAACGGTATGAAAATTTGATCCTTAAACGCGAATGCCCTGAGTAAGCAAGAGCTCAAGCTGGTCTGGATGTGCTTGAAAAAACGCAAGCAATTGCTTATCAAGACAAGTAAAAGGTTCGTTTTATGCATACGGTTTCAAGCAATTGCTTGTTTGGTAAGCAATTGCTTGTGCTTGTAAGCAAATGCTTTTGCTTACAAGCAATTGCTTGTTTTTATGCACACCGATTCAAGCAAAAGGCTAGCACAAGCAATTGCTTGTTTTTATGCATACGGCCCAGAATCTTGTTATATTGATTTTCAAATTATTTGCAACCTTCGGCGATTTCGTTACAATATAAGATGTATGTATGTATTGTTTCATAACTGTCGATAACTAGTTCAAATCGTTGCATAACGGCAGTGTATATGAAGAGCTCACTTCCAAACGGCGCTAAATCCACTTACCATAACAATTGAGTTAACGATTATCTACATGTATAATCTACGTAGCTATCTAGGAATCCACATTTTACGACAAATAACTCACTCAAAATCAAAATATAGAAAGTTCAATTTTCATATTCCCATAGGCACGTGTACAAAGTGGGACAAAGAAACCCGTTTTACTCAGAAGTTGAAAAAGTGGATTTAGCGCCTTTTGGTTGAAAACTATATTGCCTGCACCAGACCTTTAGAAGTTGATGGGCACCAGAACTGATTAATGAGATTTAGTAACATTGTCCAAATCCTCAAAACTGAATAGGAAATCAGCGAACTCTAGTGGTTCTCTCATAACTTGTCATATTCATATTAAAGTGATCCGTGTAAAGTGTCAGATATTGCACAAACTGACATTTGAGACTTCAATCCTATATCAATATCATTGTAAAATAGAATTGAAAGATTTGTGAAAGTTTGAAAGAAAACGAACACTGTATACCTAGTGAAAAAAAAGAATATTGAGTTCATATTTTATCACCGAATACTGATGGTCTGTTGTAGATTTGTCGCAGTAATAATCATCCGTTTGATCTTGACGATATCCGCACCCGTGTATACAGCTACAGACGGTACGGAATTGATGGAATTTGCGCACGCTAGGCTCAAAGTTCAGTGGGTCGGGAAAATTTCCCACGCGCGCTGGAAGGACGTGTTCAGCGACGACAATTGTACTTTTTATCAAAACCGTTAGCTAACGCTTTTGAAATAATGATTTTCAATGATAATCATCTTCATACTAAAGGGACATTTGAAAAAATCGAACCCTATTTTATTCTTCTCTTACCATAAGCTAAACAACAGGGCAGAAGAGAAACGAGGAAGCTCCAAGTATTTTTCGTCACGGTGGAGTTAGACACTTTACCTGGATCACTTTAACAATACAAGCACGGGACAGGTTTCGGTTTCAATTTTCCATTTCGTTCACAATATATTTACGATTGAAGTGTTCAGATGTTAAATTGTCTACGGGATAATTTAAGCCGTGTACAAAGTAAGTGTAATGAGTTAGTGAATATCACGTTGTATTGAAATGTCTACTTTCTCGGCCAAAAAACATCAAATGAACGTGAAATTTGCACACATTACTTAGTGGACATATAAAATCAGACCAATACACATTTCATTAACCACTCATTACTTTTTGCACTTGTCAAAAAAGTTACTAGATCCAAGCTTTAATAGAAAAACATAGTACTAGTAATATGGGTATAAAAGTGGATAAAAGCAGTATTAGTAAAAAGTAATAGTAGAAGTTGTAACAGCAGTAACAGTATAGAAGTAGTAGTAGAAGTAGTAGAAGTAGTAGTAGTAGTAGTAGTAGTAGTAGTAGTAGTAGTAGTAGTAGTAGTAGTAGTAGTAGTAGTAGTAGTAGTAGTAGTAGTAGTAGTAGTAGTAGTAGTGTAGTAGTAGTAGTAGTAGTAGTAGTAGTAGTAGTAGTAGTAGTAGTAGTAGTAGTAGTAGTAGTAGTAGTAGTAGTAGTAGTAGTAGTATAGTAGTAGTAGTATAGTAGTAATAGTAGTAGTACAGTAGTAATAGTAAATCTCAAGACGGCAGAAGAAGACTTCAAAGTCAGTGTGCACAGCTTTCAACACGGATAGACTGGAACAGGCATCTTGCCGCACACAGTACCAGGAAGCTCTTGGTGACAGAATACAGTCACTCACCTCTGACGCTGAATGCACCAATCACTGGATGTGAAATTCAGAGACATTGTAACCGAGACGGCCAAGACAACACTGGGCCCCCAAAGAGCGTGCAAATCAAGACTGGTTTGACGAGAATGACGAACAGATTGCACAGCTTCTAAAGGAGAAAAACAAGGCCCATATGGAATGGCAGAATGATCCCGGCTCTACATCCAAGGCTGACAAGTTCAGGCATCTCAAGGGTCAAGCCCAGAAGGAACTAAGAAAGATGGAGGATAAGTGGTGGCAAGAAGAGGCAGAAGAGATTCAAGAATACGCTGATACTCGCAACTACAAGTCGTTCTACAAAGCATTGAAAACTGTGTATGGGTCTCAAAATCAGGACCAAACCCCCTGCTCTCAGCAGATGGCTCAGAACTGATAAAGGATCAAGAAGACCTGAAAATCCGTTGGGTTGAGCACTTTAGTACTTTGCTAAACCACCCATCCACAGCTCTGCTCCCTCTGATCCCTCTGCTCTGGACCTAATTCCTCAACAGGATACACTACCTGAACTTGACCAGCCGCCCACAATCAGCGAAGTAAAAAACGCCATCAAACATACAAATACAGGAAAGGCATCCGGCAGAGATGGAATCCCAGCTGCACTCCTCAAAGCTGCAGGTCCCCATGCCCTTGATGAATTTCACAAGATACTGACTAGCATTTGGGAACAAGAAAAGATGCCAGAGGATTTCCAAGATGCAGTAATTATCGCGCTTTACAAGAATAAAGGCAGCAAGGCAGACTGCGGAAACTACAGAGGAATTTCCTTACTGTCAATTGCTGGGAAAATATTCGCTCGGATTATCCTGAACACTCAGATCTATAGAATGTGCTGTAGGCGAATGCTAGCAAAGCAATACGGACACTGTCGCGTGCTGTGGCAGCTTCGCGTGCACGCTGTCGCAGGGGGATGTAGTAACGGTATAGCCTAGGTTTAACGATAACTAGATCTAGTCCGTATTGCTTGGCTAGCATTCGCCTACATCACATTCTACAGATCTGACTCACCATTTTGCAGAAAAGATTATTTTGTCTTAAACGGGAGGATCTTTCGAATCTGCCTGTCGGCAGATGTGACTCGAACAATCAGCACTTCAGACGGGAATTTACGAAAAAAAGACGATCGGGCCCATTCTTATTAGGTGTTAAATTGATGACAAGATGACACCAAAACTGGAATTGAATTGTTTTAATTCCAGAAAAAGGTGTTAAGTAACACCAGTTGGAATTGTCCTATATAGATCCCGAGAAAGTGTTAAATTTAACACCATTGGTGTTGGGTTGAACACCCCAGTTTTTGCACCAAGATAACACCAAAACTGGAATTGAATTGTTTTCATTCCAGAAAATGGTGTTAAGTAACACCAGTGGGAATCGTCCTATATAGATCCAGAGAAAGTGTTAAATTTAACACCATTGGTGTTGGATTTAACACCCCAGTTTTTGCAGTGTAGTCTTCAGAAATTGTGTTGTATTCGTATACCAAAATGAGCGTATTATAAAACATATAAATGAATAAATAGTCCTAAATTGGGCTACTTTCTATTTTCAAAAAGTTAGTTAGCTGAAAACCAAAACACATTCCAAAATATTATTTGCATAAGTGACTGCTGATAAAAATATTCGGAGTAATGATGCGTATTCAGAAAATGGGTAGCCATTGTTAAAAACTCGTTTGAAATCGTACAAATATCGTACATAGATCACCGCAACTCGGACCACATCCTGCTGACTCGTATACATATCGTATTAGCTCATACGAAGATCGGCACAAGTCGTACATATATCATCGCTACTCGCACCTCACTCGGTTCGACTCGTAGAACTTCTTCAGCTCAATTTCGCGAATTCGAATGACCCGCTTATCAATACGAATGAACGTTACGTAATTAGCAAGGAAAACCTGTAAGACTTCTACACTGTAAAACATAATTTGCTGAAATTACTCAATCTTCAACTGATTGCTTTAATTATGTTAAGTATTGCATTACGTCATTATAACTTAGACGTATTACGTTATCCAAAATAATTGTTATTGCGTAATATAGAAAAGGAATATATGAAATATTTGGCACAAAATTGTGTTGAATGCATTTTATTACCACAATACTACTTTTATTTAGGATGTATTCCTCCATTTAACTCACTATTTAGGTAAACAGTATCCGTCATCCCTAATCCTAAATTCTATAGGCTATAGCCTTCGCTTTATCATTCGGCTCATGCATACTTAACTTATACAGGGTGGCCCTCAAAACACGGAACGGGGTACTTGCCATAATAACGAAACATGATGAATATAGGTTCACGGGATAAGGCATAATTTACACAGAAAAATGAAACCAAGAACAGTCACTTTGGTCGACGAGTAGTTGTTGTGTTAGGCCGGCTTAAGTGAGGTCATGTCAGGTTCCCATTTTAGTCAATTTTTTAGCTCAGTGCCTGAACAATCGCACTTACTGCCCGTCATAGCATCGAACAACGATCAATGCGTGCGTCATATCCCGTGAACCTAGTCACATGTTTCTTTGTATTGGCAAGTACCACCCGTTCCGGGTTTTTTTTTTTTTTTTTTTTTTTTTTTTGGGGGGGGGGGGGGGGGGGACCTTTATAATGGTGCGTCTTTGACTGGACATTTTTAACAGTTATTATTCGTAAAAAAAGATTACCAGAAAACGATCAGTTCACCATAAGTCAAACACAAACACCACCCCTTCAATGCCATCACTTATCAGTGGCGGATCTACCGGGGGGGGGGGGGGGGGGGTTAGGTTGTTTTAAACCCCCCCCCCCCCCCCCCATGGGCTGCCAAGTGAAAATGTGATGTGCATAGAAAAACGCCATCATGTGTCCAGACCCACAAAGTGTCCGCATCGTCATTGGGTCAAACCCCCCCCCCCCCCCCCCTTAGCAAAAAGCTAGATCCAAACCCAAATGGCAATTTGTTTATCATAACGCCATATCATAAAACATAAAAACGAATATACCATACAATATACTGAAACAAATGGCAATTTTCCGATGTTAAATTGCTAACATTTTCAAACTCGCTCCGCTCGCTCGCATTACATAATATTTCACAACCCCCCCCTTACCAAAAAGCTAGATCCAAACCCCCCCCCCCCTTACCAAATTTCTAGATCCGCCCCTGAACACTATAGTCAATCACTATCATTACTGTCTACCACCACTACAAACCCAAATTGGCAAATTTGTTTATTCTAACGCCATATCATAAAACATAAAAACGAATATACCCATACAATAATACTGAAACAAATGGCAATTTTCCGATGTTAAATTGCTAACATTTTCAAACTCGCTCCGCTCGCTCGCATACATAATATTTCACACACCCCCCCCCTTACCAAATTTCTAGATCCGCCCCTGAACACTATAGTCAATCACTATCATTACTGTCTACCACCACTACCCACCGTCACCAATATGCAATATAACCACCATGAGTCCAACACAATCACCATCTTCCCCCACCATCAATTATATCAACACCATTATCCACCGTCATCATCACTACCATCGTCACCAATATATAACCACCATCAGTCCACCACAACCACCACCTTCACCACCATCCCTAACATCAAAACCATAATCCACCAACATCATCACTACCACCACTACTACCGTCCACCAATACAGGGTGGCCCCCCAAAAACGGAACGGGGCACTTCCTCAAAATATAGTAACAAATGTATTATGTCCCATCGAATAGGGTGTCCTTTCAAATGAACAACGACACCAAGAACAGTCAATTTGGTCGTGTAGTTTTTGTTTTTAGAGCGCTGTGAGTGACACCATGTCAGGTTCTCTTTTTTGTCAATTTTTTAAAAAGCCAGTGCTTGATACATCGCACGTACCGCCTTTCATAGCGTTGATAACGCACGCCATTGTTAGTGTGCACTCAGCCGTGTGCCGAGAGAATAGGCATGGTCGATCAATGGTATTACGGGCAGGGAGTGCATATTAACTGGCGCCGACTAGGTGAGATTGACAAAAATTGGTACCTGACACGGTCTCACTCGCAGCGTCCTAAAACAAAAACTACACGACCAAAATTAACTGTTTCTTGGTATCGTTTTTCATTGGAAAAGACACTCTTATCCAATGGACATAATCATTTGGGTACGTTATTTTGGGAAGTGCCCCGTTCCTTTTTTTTTGGGCCACCCTGTATAACCACCATCAGTCCACCACAACCACCAACCTTCAGCACGATCACTAACATCAATAGCATAATCCCACCACCATCATCACTACCACCACTACCACCGTCACCAATACATGTATAACCACCATCAGTCCACCACAACCACCACCATCGCTAACATCAACACCATAATCCACCAACATAATCACTAATATAACCACCATCAGTCCACCACAACCACCACCTTCACCACCATCACTAATATCAACACCATACTCCACCAACATCATCACTACAAACCACTACCAACGTCACGAATATAAACACCATCAGTCCACCACCTTCACCACCATCACTAACATCACCACCATACTCCACCACCATCATCACTACCACCACTACCAACGTCACCAACCCCCATCAGTCCAACACAACCACCACCACTGGCGTAAATCTGTCCGGAAAACACAATGCATTGGAGGGGCGAGCATTGTTTTGTGAACAATTGCTCGACCCCCCCAATGCATTGTGCTTTCCGAACAGATTTACGCCAGTGACCACCACCATCAACACCATAATCCAACACCATCATCAGTACCCCCACAACCACCACAATTACCACCATCAGCACCATTGTACACCGTCATCATCATACCACCACTACCATCGTCACGAATATACCACCCGTCAGTCCACAACAACCGCCACCTTCACTACCATCACTACCATCAACACCAATATCCACTGCCGTCATCACTACCTCCGTCACCAACCTAGCCACCACAATCGCTACCATCAGCGCCAATTTCCTCAGCCACGACCACCAAGCACCATTACAACAACAACCACAACCAGTACACTATCGCCACCGTCCCCTACACCATCATCCACTGTATATACCACCATCAAAACATGCACCACCACAATCACTACCAACTCTCCCACCCAGTCATGTTGGTTATGATGTATAACATTTAATCGGTTTTACAAATTATAGTTAACACGAAAAGGCAGAAATGATCTTACTCAGGTCCACTCAGTGCTTACGAATAACGATCCAACCGTCAGCAGCAATAATAATGGATAAATGTGATAAACGTCGACAATAATTATTGTTCCTGCCTTTGGTCTGATAGCCCACAGAACGAGAAGTAATGTATTCATTCGTGTACGAAACCGCAATAATGCCTTCATTTGCCGAGAGCACGATCATGACCCAGGATCCGGACCAGCCCTAGTTTCACTGATCTCTGAGTGAGAACCAATACAACTAAATGTCGCTGGCCCGTAATCGGGCCCCTGGACTCAGAATGCATTTGTAAACCAAAGTCAGTTTGAACCAAGTGTAGGATACCGTAACTGTTCAAAGCTTTATGAGAGTGTTGGGATTCTTACAAATATTGATTCACAAAGGACAAAATATTTAGCCAAATACTTGGGCACGTGATACAAACAGCCATGTTTTCACATTACATGTCGTGAAAATTGATATAAATAGTTTTTATCATGTGTTTTTTTATCGCAAAATATCACCCTCGTTCTCTATTACGTAGACGAAGCTAGGTAAAATAACAAGCATGGGATCTTACTGGATCTTTAATAAGGGGGGAGGGGGAGTGGGTGGGGGGGGGGGGGGGGGGGGGGGGGGGGGGGGGGGGTGGGGGGGGGTGTGTGGACATGTATAAGCATGTGCATGGATTATAGGATATTGCAGTCCTTAATTTGTTGGTCTCCGAGCGGGAGGGGATGCGTATTTTAGGAAGGGGGGGGCGTGATGGGGGGTAGTTAAGATTCTTGATGGTTTTTGATGGTTTTATCACTTAAAGGGATAGTTGAATTTTGGTATAGAGGGCATGCCCGAAGCAGGATTTTTCAAAGGGTGCGCTAATTTACAAAAGGGATCGATCGATAGCTCGATCGCACGTAGCCGAGAAAGAGACCACTGCTTTTTAGAGTGAACGACCACCAAGAACAGTACAATTTGGTCGTGTAGTTTGTGTTTTAGAGCGCTGTGAGTGACACAATGTCAGGTTCTCTTTGTTGTCAATTTTTTAAAAAGCCAGTGCTTGATACATCACACGTACCGCCTTTCATAGCGTTGATAACGCACGCCATTGTTTAGTGTGCACTCAGCCGTGTACTCGATAGAATAGGCATTGGTCGATCAATGGTATTACGGGCAGGGATCGCAAATTAACTGGCGCCGACTAGGTGAGATTGACAAAAACTTTGGTACCTGACATGGTCTCACTCGCAGCGTCCTAAAACAAAAACTATACGACCAATATTACTGTTCTTGGTATCGTTTTTTCATTGGGAAAAGACACTCTATCCAATGGACATAATCATTTTGGGTACGTTATTTTGGGAAGTGCCCCGTTCCTTTTTTTGGGGGGGGGGGGGCCAACCCTGTATAACCACTATCAGTCCACCACAACCACCACCTCAGCACGATCATTAACATCAATACTCATAATCCACACACCATCATCCACTACCACCAATACACCCAACACCATAATCCACCAACATAATCACTAATATAACCACCATCATGACCATCAGTCCACCACAACTACCACCTTCACCACCATCACTAATATCAACATCATACTCCACCAACATCATCACTACTACATGACCATCAGTCCACCACAACCACCACCTTCACCACCATCACTAATATCAACACCATACTCCTCCAACATCATCACTACTAGCGCCAATATCCTCAGCCACGACCACCACCACCATTACAACAACAACCACAACCAGTACACTATCGCCACCGTCCCTACACCATCATCCACTGTATATATGTTGGTTATGATGTATACAATTTAAATGGTTTTACAAATAGTTAACACGAAAAGGCAGAAATGATCTTACTCAGTCACTCAGTGCTTACGAATAACGATCCAACCGTCAGCAGCAATAATAATGGATAAATGTGATAAACGTCGACAATAAGTATTGTTCCTGCCTTTGGTCTGATGGCCTACAGAACGAGAAGTAATGTATTCATTCTGTGTACGAAACCGCAATAATGCCTTCATTTGCCGAGAGCACGATCATGACCCAGGATCCGGACCAGCCCTAGTTTCACTGATCTCTGAGTGAGAACCAATACAACTAAATGTCGCTGGCCCGTAATCGGGCCCCTGGACTCAGAATGCATTTGTAAACCAAAGTCAGTTTGAACCAAGTGTAGGATACCGTAAATGTTCAAAGCTTTATGAGAGTGTTGGGATTCTTTAAAAATATTTATTCACAAAGGACAAAATATTTAGCCGAAATACTTCGGCACGTGATACAAACAGCCATGTTTTCACATAACATGTCGTGAAAATGTATATAAATGGTTTTATCATGTGTTTTTAATCGCAAAATATCATCCTCGTTCTCTATTACGTAGACGAAGCTAGTAAAAATGACAAGCATGGGGCGTACTGGATCTTTAATAAGGGGGGAGGGGGAGGGGGGGCTGGTATGCCAACATATAAGCATGTGCTATATAGGATATTGCAGTCTTAATTTGTTGGTCTCCGAGCGGAGGGGATGCGTATTTTAGGAAGGGGGGGGGGGGGGGGGGGGGGGGGTAGTTAAGATTCTTGATGGTTTTGACGGTTTTATCACTTAAAGGGATAGTTGAATTTTGGTATAGAGGGCATGCCCGTCCCCGGGGGGGGGGGGGGGAATTTGTTGCATGGGGCTT